>SZYD01001171.1:0-38847 GCA_009363875.1 Mikania micrantha | reverse complement strand
AGTGAGCTGGTCAACCGAATGAGTCATGCGAGTGACCCGTTCGTTTGCCTCAAACATTCGCTAGTCGTTCATTCATGCGAATGAATGAACTCATTCGTAGGTATCATTCGCACGAATGGGTCTGTATTTTAGAAAAATTCAAAGTCAAACATACTAAACTTAAACAAACGTAAACGTACAAAATAGAATTGTCTAGTGACGTTAGACGCTCCCACAAAATACCACTTTGTAGGACCTCGGAAACCACTACGTTCCTTGTGGATTCTGCTCAGCACGCCCTCGAATAGTGGGAAATCAAATTCGAGGGTTTTCCAATATAAATCACCAAACCCCGTGGCAATTCGACGATGCAGAGACAACGTTTTGATCAAAATCGAACACCATGGGGATCGGAAACGAACATGGAGAAGGGATGGCGGCTCAAAACCCACGGATGTGACAGGGAATGTTCAGGGGTTAGAAAAGTTATGAAAACATTCTGTTTGCAGGTCTATATATAGGCTGTAATCATTCGGACGAATGAGTTGTACGTAACAATCATTTGGGCGAATGGCTCAGCCGAATGAGCTGGTCAACCGAATGAGTCATGTGAGTGACTCAATAGTTTGACTAAGACATTCGCTGGTCATTCATACGTGTGATGAACTCATTCGCAGGTATCATTCCCACGGATGGGTCCGTATTACAGAAAAAGTCAAAGTCAAACATGTTAAAATTAAACAAACGTAAACGAACAAAACAGAATGGTCTATTTCATTACTGATATAAACTTTATACAGCAAAATCCTACAATACACAGAACTAGGGACATTACATGCACTAACAAACTATCATTTTGTAGGACCTTGGAAACCAATATGTTCCTTGCGTATTATGCTCAGCAGGCTCTCCAATAGTGTGCAATCCTATTCGAGGGCTTTCAAATCGAAATAACCAAGACCTGTCACACCCCTGCGCCGCGTGCGGAATCCACGGCGCGGTGACGTATGAACAGTTGAATCATGCACAACTATTGAATAAGAACAACCACAATGGATTACTATGTTTCAAAATATTTAGACAGGTGTTTAGTTACAGACAATCTATCTATCAAAAGAAAGACAACTACAGACCCAAAATATAGTTACAAAATAAGACTTCAAACAAGACATTTAAACAATTAGGATTTAGTGTGTTTCTAATCCATCCTAGCATGTTTCTTCATCTTGTTCTATCTTAGAATGGTCTCCTTAGTTGTCCCTGAGAAAGTCTTAAACCTGATTACCTGAAACACGTGAAGAGTAACTGTCAACTACAGAAGTAGTTGGTGAGAACAATAGGTTTAATCATTTGTAAACATGAATCTGTGACATAAGGCATAGGTATGTTAAAGCAATAAATGATTCACATGGATGAGCTGCAACCCAAACTAACATCAAGTAAGAAAATGAGTGTAAACAGTCCAATCACTGTTTGCACGTAAGCCAACATATAATATCAAGTCCCAAACCACGTTTGGAGTTAGATAATGCATCAGCAATTTTGAAAACCATAATGACACCAGACCTGTAGTTAGCTTTTAAAACAAATTTAAAAGCTAACTCCATCCTGGATAAGAACCAATGTGTCCGCTTTCCCTTGTTGTGATCACCCAGTACTAACGCTAATGAATATGATAATTGATGCGTTTACAAGTTTGTTTACAACAATAGACACCATGTTTATGAACCTTACTTTAAACTAGCGTGTTAATGCCTTATTTGATAACATGAAGTGAAAACCTTGATTTAATCCCATGAATTAAATCCTTTGTTTTGAATACCATGAAATGAATCTCTTGTTTTGAATACCATGAAATGAATCTCTTGATTTGAATACAATGAATTGGTGACCTTGTATAATAACAAGGTTTATAAAAACGAGTTTATAAAATCCATTATTTAAAAGTGTCTATCATTTGTAAAAACATTTGAGTAAATCTGTTATAGAACAGTTCAAAGAGCCTTTATAAAACCTTTTAGAAGAAAGTTTAATAGTTGAAAAATCCTTTAAAACAGTTGATGAATTCCTTGAAACAGTTGATGAATCCCTTGGATTTGTAAAACGAACCTGTAATGTTTATAAGAATACACACATCTTGTATAATGAAATACGATTTCAATTAAAGGGTTTGATCACGTGTTCCACCCCAAAACAGTTATAAAACAGTAAAAGAGGGGCTAATGTTCTCACCTGTCTGCAGTAGACTCTGAACTATAACAAATAGCAAGTAGCAAACAGGACTTCTAACTGGTTCCTATATCATTGTAATCATTCATAAGATATAAGATTTATAGTTGTATAGACTTTGATTCATTGATTGACTCGTGATAACTTGAACTTGATTAACTTGTTCTCATGATTATGATTGTTGTGAAAACTTGAAAGTTATGATTTGAGTCACATGATTGATCGATGATTCATGAAAAGAGATGTCATGTATCTTTTATGCACAATCTTATGCATAAAATGACAAGTGTTTGTGAACTTGATAACCCTTGATTAATCATGAAAAATGTATAGATATGTTCAAGTGATTTAGAATCTTGTGATTATGAATTGATCTCATTTTTAGTTTAGGTTAAACTTAACCCAACTAAGATCAATTCATAGACACTTTGCATTATAGGCCACACCATGGACCATTTAAGTTAATAATGGTCCAATTGAATGTGGTGTTGGGCCAACAACATGTGTATAGGCCTTGTAAAACACCAAAGATGATATTGGACCAATTTGGATCATGATGGGCCAAATGGGAGTGAGTTGGGCTTATTCTAATGTGGGCCGAGATAATCCAATTGATTGGGCCAAGAAATGTAAAGAACTCGCATGTTGGGCCTCGGCCAACCCTCTTGGCAGCGAACCTTTTAGGTTCAAGGGCTAGGTTCGCCGGTCATGCTCAAGCCACTAGGGTTCGGCCAAGAATCCAACATGGTTCGGCTCTATAGTGTGCATTCACGGTTCGTTTCCGGAAGCTTTAGGGTTCGGTCCAGGTGTCCCACGAACCATAGGTTCGTTTCTAATGTTGGTTCGGCAAGCGAGCAACGAACCATGTAGGGTTCTTCTATGTGCAAGGGTTCGCCTAGGCTCGCTATTGCAGGAAGATTCAGCTGAGAAAACCTTGATAAGTTCAGCCTGTCTGGTTCATGGCGTGCATGGAAGGTTCGTTTCCTGTAACAAATGGTTCGCAAAGGTTCGCGGGGTGCATGATGATCCGATGCAGGTTCGTGAGGACTTCTAAGTTCAGCTGGTCACCCAACGAACCATGCAGGGTTCGCTGGGGTTCGTTATGCTCAGATAGATTTCCATAGCCACTGTCGAACCTGTTAATCTGCATCATCACCATCGCATACAATTTGTTCCAGTTAACTAGCTAAGCTGATCTATCATCAATGAGAGTTATCATGGCTGCGAAACTGAATAGGAGAGTGCTAGGACCGGCTAGGTGTCGGGTCTAAACAAAAACACATAGAAAACCCTATTTTCGTGATTATTCAAGCATCAATACCTCGAGATTCTGTGGATAAACCTTCAGATCATTTGTACTTCTATGTAGAGGATGTTGAGATCTACGCGTGGACACCGAGAACACCGAAATCCGTTGAGAAATGAGCGAGATACGAGCGTTTGAAGCTTGGTTTTCTAGAGAGAGAGAGGGTAGATGAATTTCTAGTGAGAGAGAGGTGGTTGGCTGAATTTAATGAGAGAATAAGTCTCACTCAAGGCTTTTATAGCCCGTGTGGTATTCGGGTTCGTTTCGGTCGCTCGGTTCGCATTTCCGGAACGTAACGCGTATTTTACGCGGTTTTTAAATAGAAGATTATTATCCTCATCTTTTTGATGAGTTTCAAAATTGTAAAAATGTAAAATAATTATTTTTACTCTTCATGCGTTGACAGATCGTTAAACACATACAATTACGTGTATACCCGCAATCGCGTACGTTTTTCGATCGTTTTATTTATTTAAAGTCGTTTAATCATAAATATAAGTTCAACATTCGTATTATTATGGATCGTCACCCATAACTATACTCAGTCTCGCTTACGTATTACGATTCTTGTTGAATTAATTAATTGTCATAATATTTGTTTTAACACTACGCACTAACACTATCCTGTTACACCGAACGCAGTTTATATATAGGGCTCACTCTCGCTGCCCACCACTGTTTCGATATAACACGATACTGTTCTTGCCTAGTGTAATCGACTGTAAATAAATAATACATACCTGTCTCTAAATAAATAAGATCCTGTAACACACAAACACATTATGAACACATGAATCACATTGATTAACTGAACATGGACACACACTGTTCTAACATTGTTTACGACTACCATGACTAAATGTACAAATGTTACAGTCTCCCCTAGTTAAGGGAATTTCGTCCCGAAATTAACTAGCCGAAGGTACTGTAAAAAGATGAGGGTACTTAAGCTTCTTCTGGTCTTCACGTGGTGAACTCAGCACCGCGTTTGCCCTCCCATCGTACCTTTACGATCGGGATACGGCTGTGTTTATATTTCTTGACCCCATGATCCATGATTTCAACCGGATGTTCTATGAATTGCATGTTGTTCTGAATCCGAATGTCTTCCAGTGGAATCTGAACATCATGATCAGCTAAGCATTTCTTAAGATTTGATACATGAAAAGTATCATGAACATTGCTTAGCTCCACTGGAAGTGTGAGTTTGTAGGCTACGGGACCAATCCGTTCCAGGATCTCAAAAGGTCCAACGTACCTTGGTGCAAGTTTCCCTTTCTTCCCGAATCGGACAACGCCTTTCCAGGGAGAAACTTTGAGTAAGACTCGGTCACCAACTTGAAACTCAAGCGGTTTCCGACGTCGATCAGCATATAACTCTTCTGCCGATCTCGTGCGGCCTTAAGCCGTGACTGAATGATTGTGATTTTGTCTGATGTTTCCTGAATAAGTTCGGGTCCTACGACCTGTGAGTCACCAATCTCGGTCCAACAGACCGGTGATCGGCACTTTCTACCATATAAAGCTTCGAATGGTGCACATTGAATGCTCGTATGGTAGCTGTTGTTGTACGAAAACTCGATGAGTGGAAGATGAGTGTCCCAACTTCCACCGAAGTCAATGACACAAGAACACAGCATGTCCTCGAGTGTTTGGATAGTCCTTTCGCTTTGACCGTCGGTTTGGGGATGATACGCCGTGCTAAGATTAACACGAGTTCCCAAAGCCTTTTGCAATGATTGCCAAAAGCGAGAAGTGAAACGACTATCACGATCAGATATGATTGATGTTGGTGTACCATGACGTGCAATGATTTCGTTGATGTACAATTTGGATAATTTCTCCATCTTGTAATCCTCTCGGATTGGGAGAAAAAGAGCAGATTTGGTGAGTCGATCAACGATCACCCAAATCGAATCGAAACCTCGCGGAGTTCTCGGCAACTTAGTTATGAAATCCATGGAAATTTGTTCCCATTTCCATTCAGGAATTTCAGGTTGCTACAGAAGTCCCGAAGGCTTTTGATGTTCTGCTTTGACCTTTGAACATGTAAGACATTTTCCCACATACAGTGCTATGTCTTTCTTCATTCCCGGCCACCAATAAGATGTCCTTAAGTCCTGATACATCTTATCGGCTCCAGGGTGAACTGAGTATCGCGACTTATGAGCCTCATCACAGATGAGTGTGCGCAATTCTTCAGACCTTGGAATCCAAATGCGGCCGTTGAGATATAGCACCCCGTCAGTTTGAGGTTCTAATTTCTTCTCAATCCCGCAATCTAAGTCTGTTTTCAGGTGATTGTCTGTCACCACTTGTTGCTGTGCAATACGAATCAGATCTTTCAGGTTTGGCTGTGTGTTGATCTCCATGGCTCTGACACGAATTGGTTTGACTGGTTCCTTATGACTAAGAGCATCCGCCACCACATTGGCTTTACCCGGATGGTAACGAATCTCACAGTCGTAATCAGTTAAAAGCTCAACCCAACGCCGTTGTCTCATGTTGAGTTCTTTCTGATTAAGGATGTGTTGCAGGCTCTTGTGGTCTGTATAGATGACACATTTAGTACCATAAAGGTAGTGTCTCTAGATCTTCAATGCAAAGACCACAGCCCCTAACTCAAGGTCATGAGTAGTGTAATTCTTCTCATGAATCTTAAGCTGTCTTGAAGCATATGCAATGACCTTGTCTCGTTGCATAAGTACACAACTGAGACCAAGGTTTGAAGCATCACAGTAGACAATGAAATCATCACTGCCTTCTGGGAGACTAAGGATAGGGAAGTTGCATAACTTCTGTTTAAGAAGTTGAAATGCATCTTCTTGTTTCTGTCCCCATATAAACTCCTGACTTTTCTGGGTCAAAGTAGTAAGTGGCAAGGCTATCTTTGAAAAGTTCGCAATGAATCTTCGGTAATAGCCTGCCAAACCCAGAAATGAACGAATCTCTGTTGGTGTAGATGGGGTAGTCCAGTTCTTAATCGCCTCAATCTTTGCCGGATCTACGTGTATCCCATCTTTGTTTACGACATGCCCTAAGAAGTGAACCTCCTTTAGCCAAAATTCACACTTGGAGAATTTAGCATATAGTTGTTCCTCTCTTAGTAGTTCTAAGACTTTCTTCAAATGATCCTCATGCTCTTGTTCTGTCTTTGAATAGATCAGTATATCATCAATGAAGACAATAACAAACTGATCCAAGTATGGCCTGCAGACTCGGTTCATCAAGTCCATGAACACTGCGGGTGCATTGGTCAGCCCAAATGGCATAACCACAAACTCATAGTGTCCATATCGAGTCCTAAATGCAGTCTTTGGTATATCCTCATCATTTACTCTCAACTGATGATACCCAGATCGTAAGTCAATCTTAGAGAAGCAAGTTGCTCCCTGTAATTGATCGAACAGATCATCGATCCTGGGCAGAGGATATCTATTCTTGATTGTCAACTTGTTTAGCTCACGATAATCGATGCACATACGAAATGAACCGTCTTTCTTCTTGACAAAGAGAACCGGAGCTCCCCATGGAGAGAAACTCGGTCTTATGAAACCTTTGTCTAAAAGTTCTTGAAGCTGACTTGACAGTTCTTGCATCTCAGATGGTGCTAACCGATACAGTGACTTCGCCACTGGATTTGCTCCAGGAACGAGATCGATTCTAAACTCCACTTGTTGGATTGGTGGTAATCCTGGCAAGTCTTCTGGAAACACGTCAGGATAATCTCTGATCACTGGAACGTCTCCAACTGCTTTCTTCTCAGGTTTCTTCTCTACTACGTGAGCTAAGAACGCATAGTATTTCTTTCTCAAGTACTTCCTCGCCTTGATACACGACACGATCTTCAATCCGCGGCAGGGTTTCTCGCCATAGATTCTCATCGTTTCGCCGGACGGTAAAGGAATCCGACTAAGTTTCTCCGAACATACAATTTCGGCATTGTTTTTGGATAACCAATCCATTCCTATCACAACTTCAAAACTTCCGAGTGTCATAGGAATAAGATCAATGAGGAAAAGATGGTCGTTTAATCTTAATTCACAACCACGAATTATAGAATCTACAAATATGGTGTTACCATCAGCTACTTCTACGGTATAGGGAGCAGTAAGTATAGATGGTTCTATGTTAAGCAAAGAAGCAGTATGGGCAGAGATAAAACTTTTATCAGCACCAGTATCAAATATGATAGAAACGTAATGACCATTAAGGAGAAATGTACCCGTGACAACTGTTGGCTCCCCACGTGCTTCGGCAGTTCCGATAACAAAGGCACGAGCAACAGCAGTGTTGTTGTTGAGTTTTGGACACTGGTTTCTGAAGTGTCCTTCTGCCCCACAGTTATAACAGACCCTTCCACCTGTAGTAGTAGTAGTGGTAGCAGTTGTAGCAGTAGCAAGATGAGCAGATCGACAAGTAGCTGCTAAGTGTCCCATTCGCCCACACTTAAGACACTTTTTGCATGGAGTGGCGGGTAGATGATGATATTGGCATTTGGTGCACAGTGGGAATGGGCCAGTATAGGGCTTCCTGGCATTAGCAGGTTGTGGCATAGCAGTAATAGGTGTGGCATGAGTAGGTGTAACTGCAGTCAGGGCTGCAAAGTTCTTGATTGTCTTGTGCTTCTTCTTCTTGGGATGTTGTTGTTCAGGCTTCTTGCCTTCATCAATCTGTGCTCTCTTATACCCTTTTCGGGTGAGCACTCCAAACTTAACGTATTCTTCGGTAAGGCTAGCTCCAAGATGAATCGCTGCCTCCAGAGTAGTGGAGTTATTCCCCATCACAGTTCCCCTGACAACTAGAGGTAAGCCTTCAATGTATTTCTCTATCCTGCGGGATAGAGGAGTAACCAAGTGTGGCACCAAAATGCACAACTCATGGAAACGAGTTGTATACTTGGCGTTTTCACCACTATCTTGCACCAGATTCCACATCTCCACCTCCAGTTTCTTCAGCTCGTGACGTGGACAAAACTTCTCCACTAGTAAGTTCTTGAAACCGTCCCACGGTAAAGCTAAAGCAACTTCGCGTCCTCTGGTGTTTTTCTCAGAATTCCACCAAAGCGTCTGCCAAACTTTGAATCTTCTTCTGAGTTGTAGTTTTAACTTGATGATTGAACAACTAGCTCAAAAGATGATAAAATCTAGCAATCAGATCATCCAAAGATTCATTTCCAACATACATGAAGCTGTTGAATTCCTTCCTCAAGGCTTTTGACTTTATATTCTTCAAAGCATCATTGGCCTCATATCTCTGTTGCAAAGCATCCCACAGATATTTAGAAGATGTTAACTGTCCGAGCTGGTGGAAGATATCAATTGTCACACCCCAGGCCGGCGGGAACGGATCGTGTTCTCCCGTCGGGCGGAAGGTTCCCGGGGCGCGATATCATGAGTGATAATCAAATGATCAGATTGTTTACATAGCACATGAGATATAAATGACAAATGCTAACATGACATGAAATAGAATTACAAAGTTAAATTACATTGTACATCATAATTTAACTAAGTAAATCTAATCAAAAAGAATCAATGAGTTTAAATCTTGTATATGTACAAGATATACAAAAGATGATTCATTGTCTAGTCATCAAAAGTATGCAATATCCAAAAGTAGCTAGGTCTTCTAAGAGTCCATTAGCTAGTCCTTGCATATATGAAATTACACATGTTCGTCACCTAAGAAACATGCATTTAAACAAAGTCAACACTAGGTTGGTGAGTTCATAAGTAAGTTAATTGAAAACCTTGATTCATTCACATGCACAATCACAATATGTATTTTGTTACTTGTATGCCATTTGTTCACTGGTTCACCCAATGGCTTCTCAATAGTTATATTTACAAGTAATATTTCATCCTAGTAGTGATGCTTATATATAGGGCATATGTAAGGGAACTAAGCCCTAGCCAACATCCCACCACACCACTACTAGAACTCCACACAACTTGCAATACAACTATTGATTTCCATTCCCAATCCACTTGTCCATGTTATTCTTGAATCACCTGTAATAACTTGTATAGAATCATATAATAATGTATTTGTATTATCGAACCAAAGTTTAGATAACCATTATATGTTAAGGATATTAGGTTTATCAAATCTGTCCCTTGTATTATTCTACATTTGTGGAGTTAACTATTGTTACACTTTTAAGTATTAAGAGTGTTAGTTAACCTCTTGAAATTTGTTCTTGAACTATAGTGCATAGAGCCTAAAAGGAATCCATTGAAATCCTCACGTAATCAGATTTCAATGCATCCCCTTTACCTCTACCACTTTGTATGTCTATTGTCCTCAACGAAAAGTATTACTAGTAGTGAAACATGAGGTAAGATCAATTCCTCAACCTACTAATCAATAGGATCCCGTTGGATTAATTACTTATCACTGCAGATTAATATCACCATGTGTCGCTTACCAGAACCTGACTTGAAGTCGCCCTGTCACCGGTCATACGTTACCGGCCAATGAATCAATACGATCAACATACTAGCCCTACAAGCTAGAGGTTTGTCAAACCTATGGTACCACTATGCTATCGTCGGTTTAGTCACGTCAAACTAACTGGTCAGTGAATTAAAGGGGCTTACATGATCTACTTGTACAATTTGGCACATAATTGAAGTGATATAAATGCAACAGGTCAATAGTAACTAATTGTAATTGTATTCACTTGTATTCTTGTTCTCATTGTCATATGTTGTCCGTGATATTAACAAATTTAAATAAGAACTTGTCTTATTACATTATGTTAATCGTTTGAGTGAATGATGTTGTCATCATGAAGTTACATTATCATGATTATCATTCTTTGTTCCTTGTTCTCTTGTAATATGTGTTGAATTGAAAAGCTAAGTGTTATAAGAACTAGTCTTATTACACTTACTTAATTCTTATATCGAATGATGTAATGAAGATGTGTTATCTTCATATCATTCTTATGTGTGTTCTTGTAATCATGTCATCATGATCCTTGTAATTGTTTCTACGTTATTTCTTGTAAGAATAACTAAGTGTTGTAAGAGATAATCATACAACTATGTTATTCTATTGTATTGATGAGTTATGATATTATAATATCATCATCATCTTACTTTTCCCTGTCATAATGTAATCATACAAGCAAGCATACAATGATAAGCGATAATAAACAGTTTAATATTATCTAAATCAAAGTATAAACAACATGTTAAGCAAAACTTTTAAATAAATAAAAGTAAACATATTTCTCAGCCCCGAGAGTTAAAATCAGTAAAGATTAAAGTAAAAGGGGCATATGAACTCACCTTGTAGTTGTTGGGTTGACTTAGCTTAAAAGAAAGAATGCACGCGCTCTTTGATTGTTCTTGTAGTTGTGTTCATGTTCCTGTATTTATTTCATGTCGCATTTAACTTATAAGTATAAATTGTAGGTTTTGTGCGAGTGTAAGTGTTAGCCCTAAAGTTGGCTAACACTCGTGAGTCTCGGAAATGATTCGGCCCTTGTTCATTATTCTCTAGTATATGCTTCCTTGAGTTTAAATTCGTGATATGGTCTAGATTGTATGTTATCATTTGATTTTCCTAACTACAAGTTTTGTAGCTAAGTCCAAGTCATACATATGACTTGGATTCGCAATTTAATGTTTGTCTTGATTTGCACTTTCCCCCAATAATTGTAGTTTTAATGAATTCAATTGTCTCGTTACAATATAAGTCGAATGTAATTGGGCCGAATCCCATTGGGCCCTGGACAATAGTTATTGGGCCGATTTAATGCTTATGTGGGCCAATCGTGGGTATTGGGCCGAAGCAGAATGTTAGTGGGCTGTTGGGCCGCATCAATTGGACCATGATGGACTAATCCAATCTATTGGGCCGGATGAACATGTTTTGGGCCGAACAATCCAATGTAAATCGAATAACATGTAGATGGGCTAGGTTGATGATTCGTTGGTTGTAACAAATTGTGGGCCAAGAGAATGGAGTTGGGCCGGGAGTAAAAGAAGTTGATGGGCCTGTTTGTGTTTCGGCTGGAATTGGGCCGAGGGTTTGACTTGGTCACGAGGGTGATTAATTTGACTTCTCATGGGCCGATGAGGTGTAGTTCTTGGCCCAACGATCCATGCAGTGGCCAAAGTGAAGACCCACCATGTTTTTCCAGCGAACCTTCATGTTTGAAGGTCATAGGTTCGGCAATCATGGTAGGGTTCGGCAGTGGTAGTCTTGAGTCACAGGGTTCGTCCACATCAACTCATGGTTCGTCCCAATTGATGCAAGGTTCGGCCGTTTGGTTCCATCATAAAGGTTCGGTGTTTGTTCGAAATGGTTCGGCTGGCTTAGGTGAATGGTTCGCAGATGGCTATTAGCGAACCCTAGGTTCGTCCATCCTTGCAAGGTTCGGTGAGGGCCAGAAGGGTTCGCTGAGCAGAAGGTTCGTGCAGCCTCGTAGGTTCGGCAGTGAGTGACGGCTTCTGTAGGTGCTTGAGGGTTCGTGAGTGTTGACATGCTAAGGTTCGTGTAAGTCATGAAGCAGGCTCGTGACTCTCCCGGCGAACCTGTGTCAGCTCCATCACTCCTCTCGAACCACAACTAACCAGGTGTTGTCCCTACGTCGATGGTGTTACCAGAGAGGTTGTCGAGGGTGTTGATGGTGTGTACGAAGATCCTAGTAGGTTAACTCCTTCGGTTGAACACACACACACAAAACCCTAATTTCGTGATCTTTCACGCATCATTACCTCGTTTTTCAGTGGAGTTGGCTTCAGATCCTTTGTACTTCCTTGTAGAGGAGGTCAAGAGCTTCGCGTGGGCGCAAGAATCACCCAAATCGGTGAAGAAACGAGCAAGATACGAGGTTTTGAAAGTGGTTTGGTGGTGGTGAGTGTTGTAGCCGGAAATGAGAGAGAGAAGGAGAGGGTTTGGATGAAAATGAAAGAAATTCTTTTATTTAGGGTTTTTATACCCTATGTGGTGTTTGGGTTCGTTTCGGTTGCTCGGTTCGCGTTTTCGTCGCGTAACCGGATTTTTACGCGTAAATTGTAATAAATAAATAAAGAGGTTAATTAAATTAATTTGATGAGTTTCAAAATTGTAAAATGTTATTTATTTTATTTTATTAAATTTAATTTCGTTCGCGTCGTGTTTTAGTTTTCGTTTCGTCGAATCGCGTCACCATCGCGCGTATTCGTTCGAATCGTCATTCGAACGAACACGACGATGGTTTTGCTTTCCGACTTTTATTTTCTACTTTCCAGTCATCATTTCAAAACGTTAAACTCACATATATGTTTGTGTGAATCGTCACCCACGCAAACACACTGTCAGTTCGTTATTCTGAAACGACAGTGTAATATTGTTTGAATTGTGTTTCCTCACTGTCGGACTCAACTAAACATCATGTTTTCACATAGTTTCCACATTGAATTGTCGGCCATCTGATTCCTGTCATCTATGGATATCAGATCGCAACCAATTTGTTTCTGTAAACTGTTTGAACACTGATGTTTCTCGTGATTTGTTGTGTTAACTGTACTTAAGTTTTCACTTAAATACATACAACTAATGTTTCAAATGTACGTTGTACTTATTGTATCTAAGTTTACACAAAAATACGTACAACGATTTCTTGTATTTAGCTTTCTGATATTACAAACACTGTTTATAATCACGTATGTACACATAGTTACTGTTGCAAGTACAGCTACCGTACGGACTTGCCGGCCGGTCAGGTACTAGTTGTCACATCAATAGCAATGGATTGAGACAAAATAGCATAAGCTTTGTTCTCATAATCATAAAGCTTTTTCTGAGGCTCAGTCATCAGTGTGACTAGCATAGGTGTTCCATCTTCATTCAGAGGTCTCAAATATCCTCCTTCAATCATCATCCATAAGTTAGTATCAACTCCAGTGATGTGAATCTCAAATCTGTACTTCCAGTGTGGATAGTCATCTAAGGATAACAACTTGGGAGCTTTATTGGAGTTTCCTGTCTCAGTCTCTGTCAACAGCAAGGTCTAAATACGATGATTCTGGTTCGCCATCAATGCTAAATCCTCCATAAAATCAAGAATAACAAGATTCAACACATAGAAAAATTTTTAAACTATTGGCCGAATGAAGAAGACTATGGCGAATGTCGGGGACCGAATGTAACAAAACTGGCGAATGAGAAGACGAGGATGACAATTTGGCGAATGTACCTATTCGGCTAATGAAAAGATCGAATGAGGCTATTTGCAGAATGAGTATGGAGAATGAAGCTATTCGCCGAATGAGTATGCCGAATGGAGCTATTCGCCGAATGAGAGTGTCGAATGGTGCTATTTTGGTGAATGGGAGTGATTCGGCCAAACTTATTCGGCCGCCATGCTCATTCGGCGGATCTGAGGTTTTCAGCAACTAAAATCGCTATAACTTTGGATTTTTATCAAATCTATGCACCAAATTTGGTACAGAATATCATGACATGATTACCAACCAATTGGAATAAAGGTTTTGACAAAAACACTACAATCTCAGACTTAGTGATTTGGAGTGGAAATAGCACCATTCGACACTTAGGGTTTTGACAGATTTCGAATAACCAATCTCAGACTTAGTGATTTGGAGTGGAAATCGAGCAGAATCAAGAGGCCAAGCTCTGATACCACTTTGTAGGACCTATTTGGAGCTCGGAAACAATCCGATTCCAACGGATATTTACTCGACAGCCTCTGGAATAGTGCGGAATCCTATTCCAGGGTTTTCCAATCGAAACCAACAGCAACAGTGGTGCTCCGAAGGTGTAGGAAGGACGTTTGAGTGTGAATCGAACACCACATGTTGAGAATCGAACTTGGACGATCAATGGCCACTCAGATCTTATAGGGTTTAACACTAGGTGCTTTGGGAAGAATTAGGGCTCTCAGAAGTTAGGTTTAAAATGATTTGAACATGTATTTATAGACTATAGTCATTCGGCCGAATGAGTGGCTGAAGCAGAATATTCGGCGAATGACCATGTCGAATGAACAAGTCAGTCGAATGAGTCATTCGGCGAATGACTCGTTTGCTCACCTATGTCATTCGCTAGGGCGTGCATTCGGCGAATGACTTCATTTGTAGAGTCATTCGCCCGAATGGGACTCTAACCATACAACTTCAACTTTAAACATAATCAAACACTTATAATCAATATTAAACATTAAAAAAAATATAGAAAGACAACTTCCATTAATATATTAAATTTTATACATCAAGAACAGCACAAAATAGAGCTAGGGACATTTAATATATCTACAGCATTCTGTTTGCAGGTCTATATATAGGCTGTACTCATTCGGCCGAATAAGCTGGTTAACCGAGTGAGTCATGTGAGTGACTCATAAGTCTGACTGAAACATTCGCTAGTCATTCATTCATGAGAATGAACTCATTCGTAGGTATCATTCGCACGAATGGGTCTGTATTATAGAAAAAGTCAAAGACAAACATATTAAACATAAACAAACGTAAACGAACAAAACAGAATTGTCTATTTAATTACTGATATAAACTTTGTACATCAAAATCCTACAATACATTGAACTAGTGACATTACACGCACCAACAAAATACCACTTTGTAGGACCTTGGAAACCACTCTGTTCCTTGCGAACTCTGCTCAACAGGCCCTCGAATAGTGCGAATTCATATTCGTGAATTTTCCAATCAAAATCACCAAGCCCCGTGACAATTTGACGATGCGGAGACAAAGTTTTGATCAAAATCGAACACCACGGGGATGAGAAACGAACTTGGAGAAGGGATGGCGGCTCAAAACCCTACGGATGTGGCAGGGAACGTTCAGGTCAATATATAGGATGTACTCATTTGGACGAATGAATTGTACGAAACACTCATTCGGGAGAATGGGTTAGCTGAATGAGATGGTCAACCGAATGAGTCATGTGAGTGACTCATTCGTTTGTCTCAGAAATTCGCCAGTCGTTCATTCGTGCGAATGAACTCATTCGTACCTATCATTCTCACGAATGGGTCTGTATTACAGAAAAAGTCGATGTCAAACATACTAAACTTAAACAAACTTAAACGTAACAAACAGAATAGTCTATTTCATTTCTCATATAAACTTTATACATCAAAATCCTACGATACACAGAATTAGGGACATTACATGCAGTAACAAAATACCATTTTGTAGGACCTTGGAAACCACTATGTTCCTTACGGATTCAGTTCAATAGGCCGTCGAATAGTGCGCAATACTATTCGAGGATTTTCCAGTCGAAATAACTAAGCCTCGTGGCAATCTGACTATGCAGAGACAACGTTTTGATCAAAATCGAACACCACGGGGATGAGAAACGAACTTGGAGAAGGGATGGCGGCTCAAAAGCCTTGGGATGTGACAGGGAATGTTAGTCATCAGAAAAGTTGTGAAAGTATTCTGTTTGCAGGTCTATATATAGGTTGTACTCATTCGGCCGAATGGCTTAGCCGAATAAACTGGTCAACATAATGAGTTATGCGAGTGACTCATTCGTTTGCCTCATTCGTGTGAATGAACTCATTCGAAGGTATCAATCGCATGAATGGGTCTGTATTTTAGAAAAAGTCAAAGTCAAACATACTAAACTTAAATAAACGTAAACGTACGAAACATAATAGTCTATTTAATTACCGATATAAACTTTATACATCAAAATCCTACAATACACTGAACTAGTGACCTTACACGCACCAACAAAATACAAATTTGTAGGACCTTGGAAACCACTCCGTTCCATGTGGATTCTGCTCAGCAGGCCCTTGAATACTGCGAAATCATATTCGAGGGTTTTCCAATATAAATCACCAAGCCCCTTGGGAATTCGACGATGCGGAGACAACGTTTTGATCAAAATCGAACACGACCGGGATGAGAAACGAACTTGGAGAATGTATGGCAGATCAAAACCCTACGAATGTGACAGGGAATGTTCAGGGTTCAGAAAAGTTGTGAAAACATTCCTATTACAGGTGTATATATTGGTTGTACTCATTCGGACAAATGAGTTGTTCGAAATACTCATTCGGGCGAATGGCTCCACCGAAAGAGATGGTCAACCGAATGAGTTATGCGAGTGACTCATTCGTTTGCCTCAAACATTCCCTAGTCGTTAATTCGTGCGAATGAACTCATTCGTAGCTATCATTTGCACGAATGGGTCTGTATTTTAGAAAAAGCCAAAGTCAAACATACTAAACTTAAACAAACGTAAACGAACAAAACATAATAGTCTATTTCATTATTGGTATATACTTTATACATCAAAATCCTACAATACACTGAACTAGTGACATTACATGCACCAACAAAATACCAATTTGTAGGACTTGGAAACCACTCCGTTCCTTGCGGATTCTGCTCAGCAGGTACTCGATAGTGCAAAATCCTATTTGAGGGTTTTTCAATCAAAATCACCAAGCCCCGTGGCAATACGACAATGCGGAGACAACGTTTTGATCAAAATCAAACTCCACGGGGATGAGAAACGAACTTAGAGAACGGACGGCGGCTCAAAACCCTAGGGATGTGACAGGTAATGTTCAGGGGTCAGAAAAGTTGTGAAAACATTCTGTTTGCAGGTCTATATATTGGCTGTAGTCATTCAGACGAATGAGTTGTACGAAACACTCATTCGGGCAAACGGCTCAGCCGAAAGAGATGGTCAACCGAATGAGTCATGTGAGTGACTCATTCGTTTGCTTCAGACATTCACTAGTCCTTCATTCGTGCGAATGAACTCATTCATAGGTATTATTCGCACGAATGGGTCTGTATTACAGAAAAAGTCAAAGTCGAACATACTAAACTTAAACAAACGTAAACGAACAAAACAGAATAATCTATTTCATTACTGATATAAACTTTATACATTAAAATCCTACTATACACAGAACTAGGGCCATTAGATGCACTAACAAAATAGCACTTTTTAGGACCTTGGAAACCACTATATTCCTTGCGGAATCTGCTCAGCAGGCCCTCGAATAGTGCGCAATCCTATTCGAGGATTTTCCAATCGAAATAACCAAGCCACGTCGCAATCTTACTATGCGGAGACAACATTTTGATCAATATGGAACATCATGTGGATGAGAAACAAACTTGAAGAAGGGATGGCGCCTCAAAACCCTAGGGATGTGACAGGGAATGTTCAGTGGTCAGAAAAGTTGTGAAAGTATTCTATTTGCAGGTCTATATATAGGGTGTACTCATTTGGCCGAATGAGTTGCACGAAACACTCATTCGAGCAAATGGCTTAGCCGACGTAGTGGGTCAACCGAATGAGTTATGCGAGTGACTCATTCGTTTGCCTCAAACATTCCCTAGTCGTTCATTCGTGCGAATGAACTCATTCTTAGGTATCATTTGCACGAATGGGTGTGTATTTTAAAAAAGTCAAAGTCAAACACACTAAACTTAAACAAACGTAAACGAACAAAACAGAATAGTCTATTTCATTACTGATATATACTTTATACATCAAAATCCTACAATACACTGAACTAGTGACATTACACGCACCAACAAAATACCACTTTGTAGGACCTAGGAAACCACTTCGTTCCTTGTGGATTCTGCTCAGCAGGCACTCGAATAGTGGAAATCATATTCGAGGGTTTTCCAATCAAAATCACCAAGCCCCGTGGTAATACGACGATGCGGAGACAACGTTTTGATAAAAATCAAACACCACGGGGATGAGAAACGAACTTAGAGAACGGATGGCGGCTCAAAACCCTACGGATGTGACACAGAATATTCAGGGGTCAGAAAAGTTGTGAAAACATTCTGTTTGCAGGTCTATATATAGGCTGTAATCATTCGAACGAATAAGTTGTACGAAACACTCATTCGGGCCAATGGCTCAGCCGAAAGATATGGTCAACCGAATGAGTCATGCGTGTGACTCATTCGTTTCCCTTAGACGTTCGCTGTCCTTCATTCGTGCGAATGAAGTCATTCGTTGGTATTATTCGCACGAATGGGTCTGTATTACAGAAAAAGTCAAAGTCAAACATACTAAACTTAAACAAACGTAAACGAACAAAACAGAATAGTCTATTTCAATACTGATATAAACTTTACACATTAAAATCCTCATATACACATAACTAGGGACATTACATGCACAAACAAAATAACACCTTGTAGGACCTTGGAAACCACTCTGTTCCATGCGGATTCTACTCAGCAGGCCCTCGAATAGTGCGCAATCATATTCGAGGATTTTCCAATTGAAATAACCAAGCCCCGTGGCAATCTTACTATGTGGAGACAACATTTTGATCAAAATCGAACATCACGTGGATGAGAAACGAACTTGAAGAAGGGATGGTGCCTCAAAACCCTAGGGATGTGACAGGGAATGTTCAGTGGTCAGAAAAGTTGTGAAAGTATTCTATTTGCAGGTCTATATATTGGGTGTACTCATTCGGCCGAATGAGTTGCACGAAACACTCATTCGGGCGAATGGCTTAGCCGACGAAGTGGGTCAACCGAATGAGTTATGTGAGTGACTTATTCGTTTGCCTCAAACATTCCCTAGTCGTTCATTCGTGCGAATGAACTCATTCTTAGGTATCATTTGCACGAATGGGTTCGTATTTTAAAAAAGTCAAAGTCAAACACACTAAACTTAAACAAACCTAAACGAACAAAACAGAATAGTCTATTTCATTACTGATATATACTTTATACATCAAAATCCTACAATACACTGAACTCGTGACATTACACGCACCAACAAAATACCACTTTGTAGGACCTTGGAAACCACTCCGTTCCTTGTGGATTCTACTCAGCAGGCTCTCGAATAGTGCGAAATCCTCTTCGAAGGTTTTCCAATCAAAATCACCAAGCCCCGTGGCAATACGACGATGCGGAGACAACGTTTTGATAAAAATCAAACACCACGGGGATTAGAAACTTAGAGAACGGACGGCGGCTCAAAACACTACGGATGTGACACGGAATATTCAGGTGTCAGAAAAGTTGTGAAAACATTCTGTTTGCAGGTCTGTATATAGGCTGTAATCATTCGGACGAATGAGTTGTACAAAACACTCATTCGGGCGAATGGCTCAGCCGAAAGATATGGTCAACCGAATGAGTCATGCGAGTGACTCATTCGTTTGCCTCAGACGTTCGCTAGTCCTTCATTCATGCGAATGAACTAATTCGTAGGAATTATTCGCACGAATGGGTCTGTATTACAGAAAAAGTCAAAGTCAAACATACTAAACTTAAACAAACGTAAACGAACAAAACAGAATAGTCTATTTCAATACTGATATAAACTTTATACATTAAAATCCTACTATACACAGAACTAGGGCCGTTACATGCACTAAAAAAATACCACTTTGTATGACCTTGGAAACAACTATGTTCATCGCGGACTTGGCTCAGCAGGCACTCGAATAGTGCGCAATCCTATTCGAGGATTTTCCAATCAAAATAACCAAGCCCCGTGGCAATCTTACTATGCGGAGACAACATTTTGATCAAAATCGAACACCACGGGGATGAGAAACGAACTTGGAGAAGGGATGGCGCCTCAAAACCCTAGGGATGTGACAGGGAATGTTCAGTGGTCAGAAAAGTTGTGAAAGTATACTGTTTGCAGGTCTATATATAGGGTGTACTCATTTGGCCGAATGTGTTGTACGAAACACTCATTCGGGCGAATGGCTTAGCCGACTAAGTGGGTCAACCGAATGAGTTATGCGAGTGACTCATTCGTTAGCCTCAAACATTCCCTAGTCGTTCATTCGTGCGAATGTACTCATTCGTAGGTATCATTTGGACGAATGGGTCTGTATTTTAGAAAAAGTCAAAGTCAAACACACTAAACTTAAACAAACGTAAACGAACAAAACAGAATAGTTTATTTCATTACTGATATATACTTTATATATCAAAATCCTACAATACACTAAGCTAGTGACATTACACGCACCAACAAAATACCACTATGTAGGACCTTAGAAACCACTACGTTCCTTGTGGATTCTGCTCAGCAGGTACTCGAATAGTGCGAAATCCTATTCGAGAGTTTTCCGATCTAAATCACCAAGCCCCGTGGCAATGCGACGATGCAGAGACAACGTTTTGATCAAAATATACACCACGGGGATGAGAAACGAACTTAGAGAAAGGATGGCGGCACAAAACCCTGCGGATGTGACAGGGAATGTTTAGGGGTCCAAAAAGTTGTGAACACATTTTGTTTGCAGGTCTATATATAGGCTGTAATCATTCGGACGAATGAGTTGTACGAAACAGTCATTCGGGCGAATGGCTCAGCCGAAAGAGATGGTCAACCGAATGAGTCATGCGAGTGACTCATTCGTTTGCCTCAGACATTCGCTAGTCGTTCATTCGTGCGAATGAACTCATTCGTAGGTATTATTCGCACGAATGGGTCTGTATTACAGAAAAAGTCAAAGTGAAACACACTAAACTTAAACAAACGTAAATGAACAAAACAGAATAGTCTACTTCATTACTGATATTAACTTTATACATTAAAATCCTACTATAAACAGAACTAGAGCCATTACAAGCACTAACAAAATACCACTTTGTAGGACCATGGAAACCACTCTGTTCCTTGCGGATTCGGCTCAGCAGGCCCTCGAATAGCTCGCAATCCTATTCGAGGATTTTCCAATCGAATTAACCAAGCCCCGTGGCAATCTTACTATGTGGAGCCAACATTTTGATCAAAATCGAACACCATGAGGATGAGTAAGAAACTTGGAAAAGGGATGGCGGCTCAAAACCCTAGGGATGTGACAGGAAATATTCAGGAGTCAGAAAACTTGTGAAAGTATTCTGTTTGCAGGTCTATATATAGGGTGTACTCAATCGGCCGAATGGGGTGTACAAAACACTCATTCGGGCAAATGGCTTAGCCGACTAAGTGGGTCAACCGAATGTGTTATGCGAGTGACTCATTCGTTTGCCTCAAACATTCCTTAGTCGTTCATTCGTGCGAATGAACTCATTCCTAGCTATCATTTGCACGAATGGGTCTGTATTTTAGAAAAAGTCAAAGTCAAACAAACTAAACTTAAAGAAACGTAAATGAACAAAACATAATAGTATATTTCATTACTGATATATACTGTACACATCAAAATCCTACAATACACTAAACTAGTGACATTACACGCACCAACAAAATACCACTTTATAGGACCTTGGAAACCCCTTCGTTCCTTGTGGATTCTGCTCATCAGGCACTCGAATAGTGCGAAATCCTATTCGAGGGTTTTCCAGTCAAAATCACCAAGCCCCTTGGCAATACGATGATGCGGAGGCAACGTTTTGATCAAAATCAAACACCATGGGGATGAGAAATGTCGTTCATTCCAGCGAATGAACTCATTCATAGGTATTATTCGCACGAATGGGTGTATCTTACAGAAAAAATCAAAGTCAAACATACTAAACTTAAAACAAACGTAAACGAAGAAAACAAAATAGTCTATTTCATTACCGATATATACTTTATACATCAAAATCCTACAATACACTGAACTAGTGACATTACACGCACCAACGAAATACCACCTTGTAGGACCTTGGAAACCACTCCGTTCCTTGTGGATTCTGCTCAGCAGGCACTCGAATAGTGCGAAATCGTATTCGAGGGTTTTCCAATCAAAATCACCAAGCCCGTGGCAATATGACGATGCAGAGACAACGTTTTGATCAAAATCTACACCACAGGGATGAGAAACGAACTTAGAGAAAGGATGGCGCCTCAAAACCCTACGGATGTGACATGGAATGTCTAGGGGTCAGAAAAGTTGTGAAAACATTCCTGTTTGTAGGTCTATATATAGGCTGTAATCATTCGGACGAATGAGTTGTACGAAACACTCATTCGGGCGAATGGGTCAGCCGAAAGAGATGGTCAACCGAATGAGTCATGCGAGTGACTCATTCGTTTGCCTCAGACATTCGCTAGCCGTTCATTCGTGCGAATGAACTCATTCATAGGTATTATTCGCACCAATGGGTCTATCTTACAGAAAAAGTCAAAGTCAAACATACTAAACTTAAAACAAACGTAAACGAAAAAACAAAATAGTCTATTTCATTACTTGTATATACTTTATACATCAAAATCCTACAATACACTGAACTAGTGACATTACACGCACCAACAAAATACCACCTTGTGGGACCTTGGAAAGCACTCCGTTTCTTGTGGATTCTGCTCAGCAGGCACTCGAATAGTGCGAAATCGTATTCGAGTGTTTTCTAATCAAAATCACCAAGCCCCGTGGCAATACGACGATGCAGAGACAACGTTTTGATCAAAATCTACACCACAGGGATGAGAAACGAACTTAGAGAAAGGATGGCGGCTCAAAACCCTACGGATGTGACAGGGAATGTTTAGGGGTCAGAAAAGTTGTGAAAACATTATGTTTGCAGGTCTATATATAGGCTGTAATCATTCGGACGAATGAGTTGTTTGAAACACTCATTCGGGCGAATGGCTCAGCCGAAAGAGATGGTCAACCAAATGAGTCATGCGAGTGACTCATTCGTTTGCCTCAGACATTCGCTAGCCGTTCATTCGTGCGAATGAACTCTTTCGTAGGTATTATTCGCACGAATAGGTCTGTATTACAGAAAAAGTCAAAGTCAAACATACTAAACTTAAATAAACGTAAACGAACAAAACAGAATAGTCTATTTCATTACTGATATAAACTTTATACATTAAAATCCTACTATAAATGCTTCGGGGAGTTGAAAAGAAGCATAGATCCGGAGATTCCCAGAGAACTAGGGCCAATACAAGCACTAACAAAATACCACTGTGTAGGACCATGGAAACCACTTTGTTCCTTGCGGATTCTGCTCAGCAGGCCCTCGAATAGTGCGCAATCCTATTCGAGGATTTTCCAATCGAAATAACCAAGCCCCGTGGCAATCTTACTATGCGGAGACAACGTTTTGATCAAAATCGAACAGCACGGGGATGAGAAACGAACTTTGAAAAGGGATGGCAGCTCAAAACCCTAGGGATGTGACACGGAATGTTCAGGGGTCAGAAAAGTTGTGAAAGTATTCTGTTTGCAGGTCTATATATAGGGTGTACTCATTCGGCCGAATGAGTTGTATGAAACACTCATTCAGGCGAATGGCTTAGCCGACTAAGTGGGTCAACCGAATGAGTTATGCGAGTCACTCATTCGTTTGCCTCAAACATTCCCAAGTCGTTCATTCGTGCGAATGAACTCATTCCATGCTATCATTTGCACGAATGGGTCTGTATTTTAGAAAAAGTCAAAGTCAAACACACTAAACTTAAACAAACGTATACGAACAAAACAGAATAGTCTATTTCATTACTGATATATACTGTACACATCAAAATCCTACAATACACCGAACTAGTGACATTACCCGCACCAACAAATTACCACTTTGTAGGACCTTGGAAACCACTCCGTTCCTTGTGGATTCTGCTCTATCAGGCGCTCGAATAGTGTGAAATCCTATTCGAGGGTTTTCCAGTCAAAATCACCAAGCCCCGTGTCAATACGACGATGCGGAGGAAACGGTTTGATCAAAATCAAACACAATGGGGATGAAAAATGAACTTACAGAATGGATGGTGGCTCAAAACCCTACGGATGTGACAGGGAATGTTCAGGGGTCAGAAACGTTGTGAAAACATTCTGTTTGCAGGTCATATAGGCTGTAATCATTCGGACGAATGAGTGGTACGAAACACTCATTAGGGCGAATGGCTCAGCCGAAAGAAATGGTCAACCGAATGAGTCATGCGAGTGACTCATTCATTTTCCTCATACATTCGATAGTCGTTCATTCGTGCGAATGAACTCATTCATAGGTATTATTCGCACGAAAGGGTCTATACTACAAAAAAAGTCAAAGTCAAACATACAAAACTTAAAACAAACGTAAACGAACAAAACAGAATAGTCTATTTCATTACTGATATATACTTTATACATCAAAATCCTACAATACACTGAACTTGTGACATTACACGCACCAACAAAATACCACTTTGTAGGACCTTGGAAACCACTCCGTTCCTTGTGGATTCTGCTCAGCAAGCACTCGAATAGTGCGAAATCGTATTTGAGGGTTTTCCAATCAAAATCACCATGCCCCGTTGCAATACGACGATGCGGAGACAACGTTTTGATCAAAATCAAACACAATGTGGATGAAAAATGAACTTACAGAATGGATGGTAGCTCAAAACCCTACGGACGTGACAGGGAATGTTCAGGGGTCTGAAAAGTTGTGAAAACATTCTGTTTGCAGGTCTATATATAGGCTGTAATCATTTGGACGAATGAGTGGTACGAAATACTCATTAGGGCGAATGGCTAAGCCGAAAGAGATGGTCAACCGAATGAGTCATGTAAGTGACTCATTCGTTTGCCTCAGACATTCGCTAGTCGTTCATTCGTACGAATGGGTTTGCATTACAGAAAAAGTCAAAGTGAAATAAACTAAACTTGAACAAACGTAAACGAACAAAACAGAATAGTCTATTTCATTACTGATATAAACTTTATACATTAAAATCCTACTATGCAGAGAACTTGGGCCATTACAAGCACTAACAAAATACCACTCTGTAGGACCATGGAAACCACTCTGTTCCTTGCGGATTCTACTCAGCAGGCCCTCGAATAGTGCGCAATCCTATTCGAGGATTTTCCAATCCAAATAACCAAGCCCCGTGGCAATCTTACTACGCGGAGACAACATTTTGATCAAAATCGAACACCACGGGGATGAGAAACGATCTTTTAGAGCCTCAAAACCCTAGGGATGTGACAGGGAATGTTCAGTGGTCAGAAAATTTGTGAAAGTATTATGTTTGCGGGTCTATATATAGGGTGTACTCATTCGGCCGAATGAGTTGCACGAAACACTCATTCGGTCGAATGGCTTAGCCGACTAAGTGGGTCAACCGAATGAGTTAAGCGAGCGACTCAGTCGTTTGCCTTAAACATTCCATAGTCGTTCATTCGTGCGAATGAACTCATTCGTAGGTATCATTTGCACGAATGGGTCTGTATTTTAGAAAAAGTCAAAGTCAAACACACTAAACTTAAACAAACGTAAACGAACAAAACAGAATAGTCTATTTCATTACTAATATATACTGTACACATCAAAATCCTACAATACACTGAACTAGTGACAGTACACGCACCAACAAAATACCACTTTGTAGGACCTTGGAAACCACACCGTTCCTTGTGGATTCTGCTCATCAGGCACTCGAATAGTGCGAAATCCTATTCGAGGGTTTTCCAGTCAAAATCACCAAACCCCGTGGCAATACTATGATGCGAAGACAATGTTTTTAACAAAATCAAACACCATGGCGATGTGAAATGAACTTAGAGAACAGATGGTGGCTCAAAACCCTACGGATGTGACAGGGAATGTTCTGGAGTCAGAAAAGTTGTGAAAACATTTTGTTTGCAGGTCTATATATAGGTAGTAATCATTCGGACGAATGAGTGGTACGAAACACTCATTAGGGCGAATGGCTCGGCCAAAAGAGAAGGTCAACCGAATAAGTCATGCAAGTGACTCATTCGTTTGCCTCAGACATTCCCTAGTCGTTCATTCGTTTGAATGAACTCATTCGTAGGTATTATTCGCACGAATGGGTCTATATTACAGAAAAAGTCAAAGTAAAACATAGTAAAATTAAACAAACGTAAACGAACAAAACATAATAGTCTATTTCATTACTGATATAAACTTTATACATTAAAATCCTACTATACAGAGAACTAGGGCCATTACAAGCACGAACAAAATACCACTATGTAGGACCTTGAAAACCACTCTGTTCCTTGCGGATTCTGCTCAGCAGGCCCTCGAATAGTGCGCAATCCTATTCGAGGATTTTCCACTCGAAATAACCAAGCCCCGTGGCAATCTTACTATGCGGATACAACATTTTCATCAAAATCGAACACCACGGGGATGAGAAACGAACTTGGAGAAGGGATGGCGGCTCAAATGGGTCTATATTACAGAAAAAGTCAAAGTCAAACATACTAAACTTAAAACAAACGTAAACGAACATAACAGAATTGTCTATTTCATTACTAATATATACTTTATACATCAAAATCCTACAATACACTGAACTAGAGACATTACACGCACCAACAAAATACCACTTTCCACTTTGTAGGACCTTGGAAACCACCCCGTTCCTTGTGGATTCTGCTCAGCAGGCACTCGAATAGTGCGAAATCGTATTTGAGGGTTTTCCAATCAAAATCAACAAGCCCCGTGGCAATACGACGATGCGGAGACAACGTTTTGATCAAAATCAAACACCTTGGGAATGAGAAACAAACTTAGAGAACAGATGGTGGTTCAAAACCCTACGGATGTGACAGGGAATGTTCACGGGTCAGAAAAGTTTTGAAAACATTCTGTTTGCAGGTCTATATATAGGCTGTAATCATTCGGATGAATGAGTTGTAAGAAACACTCATTAGGGCGAATGGCTCAGACGAAAGAGATAATCAACCGAATGATTCATGCGAGTGACTCATTCTTTTGCCTCATACATTCGCTAGTCGTTCATTCGTACGAATGAACTCATTCTTAGGTATTATTCGTACGAGTGGGTCTATATTACAGAAAAAAGTCAAAGTCAAACATACTAAACTTAAACAAACGTAAACGAACAAAACAGAATAGTCTATTTAATTACTGATATATACATTACATATCAAAATCCTACAATACACTGAACTAGTGACATTACACGCACCAACAAAATACCACTTTGTAGGACCTTGGAACCACTCCGTTCCTTGTCGATTCTGCTCAGCAGGTACTCGAATAGTGTGAAATCGTATTCGAGGGTTTTCCAATCAAAATCACCAAGCCCCATGGCAATACGACGATGCGGAGACAACGTTTTGATCAAAATCAAACACCACAGGGATGAGAAACGAACTTAGAGAACGGATGGCGGCTCAAAACCCTAGGGATGTAACAGGGAATGTTCAGGGGTCAGAAAAGTTGTGAAAACATTCTGTTTGCAGGTCTATATATAGGCTGTAATAATTCGGACGAATCAGTTGTACGAAACACTCATTCCAACGAATGGCTCAGCCGAAAGAGATGGTCAACCGAATGAGTCATGCGAGTGGCTCATTCGTTTGCCTCAGGCATTCCCTAGTCGTTCATTCGTTTGAATGAACTCATTCGTAGGTATTATTCGCACGAATGGGTCTATATTACAGAAAAAGTCAAAGTCAAACATATTAACTTAAACAAACGTAAACGAACAAAACAGAATACTCTATTTCATTACTGATATAAACTTTATACATTAAAATCCAACTATACTGAGAACTAGGGCTATTACAAGCACTAACAAAATACTACTTTGTTGGACCTTGGAAACCACTCTGTTCCTTGCGGATTCTGCTCAGCAGGCCCTCGAATAGTGCGCAATCCTATTCGAGGATTTTCCACTCGAAATAACCAAGCCCCGTGGCAATCTTACTATGCGGAGACAACATTTTGATCAAAATGAAACACCACGGGGATGAGAAACGAACATGGAGAAGGGATGGCGGCTCAAAATCCTAGGGATGTGACAGGGAATGTTCAGGGGTCAGAAAAGTTGTGAAAGTATTTTGTTTGCAGGTCTATATATAGGGTGTACTCATTCGGCCGAATGAGTTGTACGAATCACTCATTCGGCCGAATGGCTTAGCCGACTAAGTGGGTCAACCGAATGAGTCATGCGTGTGACTCATTAGTTAGCCTCAAACATTCCCTAGTTGTTCATTCGTGCGAATGAACTCATTTTTAGCTATCATTTGCACGAATGGGTCTGTATTTTAGAAAACGTCAAAGTCAAACTTACTAAACTTAAACAAACGTAAACGAACAAAACGAAATAATCTATTTCATTATTGATATATACTTTATACATCAAAATCCTTCAATACACTTTACTAGTGACATTACACACACCAACAAAATACCACTTTGTAGGACCTTGGAAACCACTCCGTTCCTTGTGGATTCTGCTCATCAGGCACTCGAATAATGCGAAATCCTATTCGAGGGTTTTCCAGTAAAAATCACCAAGCCCGGTGGCAATAGCACGATGCGGAGACAACGTTTTGATCAAAATGAAACACCACGGGGATGAGAAATGAACTTAGAGAACGGATGGTGGCTCAAAACCCTACGGATGTGACATGAATGTTCAGGGGCGAGAAAAGTAGTGAAAACATTCTGTTTGCAGGTCTATATATAGGCTGTAATCAATCGGACGAATGAGTGGTACGAAACACTCATTAGGGCGAATGGCTCAGCCAAAAGAGATGGTCAACCGAATGAGTCATGCGAGTGACTCATTCGTTTGCCTCATACATTCGCTAGTCGTTCATTATTGCGAATGAACTCATTTGTAGGTATTATTCGCACGAATGGGTCTATATTACAGAAAAAGTCATAGTCAAACATACTAAACTTAAAACAAACGTAAACGAAAAAAACAGAATAGTCTATTTCATTACTAATATATACTTTATACATCAAAATCCTACAATACACTGACCTAGTGACATTACACGCACCAACAAAATACCACTTTGTAGGACCTTGGAAACCACTCCGTTACTTGTGAATTTTGTTCAGCAGGCACTCGAATAGTGCGGAATCGTATTCGAGGGTTTTCCAATCAAAATCACCAAGCCCCGTGGCAATACGACGATGCGGAGACAACGTTTTGATCAAAATCAAACACCACGGGGATGAGAAACGAACTTAGAGAACGAATGGCGGCTCAAAACCCTAGGGATGTAACAGGGAACGTTCAGGGGTCAGAAAGTTGTAAAAACATTCTGTTTGCAGGTCTATATATAGGTTGTAATCATTTGGACGAATGAGTTGTACGAAACACTCATTCCGGCGAATGGCTCAGCCGAAAGAGATGGTCATCCGAATGAGTCATGCGAGTGACTCATTCTTTTGCCTCAGACATTCCCTAGTCGTTCATTCGGTTGAATGAACTCATTCGTAGGTATTATTCGCACGAATGGGTCTATATTACAGAAAAAGTCAAAGTCAAACATATTAAAATTAAACAAACGTAAACGAACAAAACATAATAGTCTTTTTCATTACTGATATAAACTTTGTACATTAAAATCCTACTATACAGAGAACTAGGGCCATTACAAGCACGAACAAAATACCACTTTGTAGGACCTTGGAAACCACTCTGTCCCTTGCGGATTCTACTCAGCAGGCCCTCGAATAGTGCGCAATCCTATTCGAGGATTTTCCACTCGAAATAACCAAGCCCCGTGGCAATCTTACTATGCGGAGACAACATTTTCATCAAAATCGAACACCACGGGGATGAGAAACGAACTTGGAGAAGGGATGGCGGCTCAATACCCTAGGGATGTGACAGGGAATGTTCAGGGGTCAGAAAAGTTGTGAAAGTATTCTGTTTGCAGGTCTATATATAGGGTGTACTCATTCGGCCGAATGAGTTGTACGAATAACTCATTCAAGCGAATGACTTCGCCGACAAAGTGGGTCAACCGAATGATTCATGCGAGTGACTCATTCGTTAGCCTCAAACATTCCCTAGTCGTTCATTCGTGCGAATGAACTCATTTTTAGCTATCATTTGCACGAATGGGTCTGTATTTTAGAAAAAGTCAAAGTCAAACACACTAAACTTAAACAAACGTAAACGAACAAAACAGAATAGTCTATTTCATTATTGATATATACTTTATACATCAAAATCCTACAATACACTTTACTAGTGACATTACACACACCAACAAAATACCACTTTGTAGGACCTTGGAAACCACTCCGTTCCTTGTGGATTCTGCTCAGTAGGCACTTGAATAGTCTGAAATCGTATTCGAGGGTTTTCCATTCAAAATCACCAAGCCCCGAGGCAATACCACGATGCAGAGACAACATTTTGATCAAAATCAAACACCACGGGGATGAGAAACGAACTTAGAGAACGGATGGCGGCTCAAAACCCTAGGGTTGTAACAGCGAATGTTCAGGGGCCAGAAAAGTTGTGAAAACTTTCGGTTTGCAGGTCTATATATAGGTTGTAATCATTCGGACAAATGAGTTGTACGAAATACTCATTCAGGCGAATGGCTTAGCCGAAAGAGATGGTCAACCGAATGAGTCATGCGAGTGACTCATTCATTTTCCTCAGACATTCCCTAGTCGTTCCTTTGTGTGAATGAACTCATTCGTAGGTATTATTCGCACGAATGGGTCTGTATTACAGAAAAAGTCATAGTCAAACATACTAAACTTAAAACAAACGTAAACGAACAAAACAGAATAGTCTATTTCATTACTAATATATACTTTATACATCAAAATCCTACAATACACTGACCTAGTGACATTACACGCACCAACAAAATACCACTTTGTAGGACCTTGGTAACCACTCCGTTCCTTGTGAATTCTGTTCAGCAGGCACTCGAATAGTGCGGAATCGTATTCGAGGGTTTTCCAATCAAAATCACCAAGCCCCGTGACAATACGACGATACGGAGACAACGTTTTGATCAAAATCAAACACCACGGGGATGAGAAACGAACTTCGAGAACGAATGGCGGCTCAAAACCGTAGGGATGTAACAGGGAATGTTCAGGGGTCAGAAAGTTGTAAAAACATTCTGTTTGCAGGTCTATATATAGGTTCTAATCATTTGGACGAATGAGTTGTACGAAACACTCATTCCGGCGAATGGCTCAGCCGAAAGAGATGGTCAACCGAATGAGTCATGCGAGTGACTCATTCGTTTGCCTCAGACATTCACTAGTCGTTCATGTGAGGCCCCGAAATCGGGCACCTCGTAGAGGTTGGTTTTCATCATAACACATAGCTCTAAAACTAAAAACATTCATAATCCTGCAGCGGAAATGTAAACATAGTTTGATAAACAGAAATCAGTAAAGTGTCTGTATCAAAAACGTATCGGATTGCCAAAACCATCGAATTCTCTATCTTGATGCCCCGAGCTCCATAACTTCTTTCGCCTTAGCCTTAACTTGACATACATGCTAAATCAAGTCAGCTTACGCTGGTGAGTTCTAGTTTCATAAAGCAACGTTAAACATACTTAACATAAACATCATTTCATACACATAGTCCATAATCTTAGCACATAACATCCTTAACATCATCATACGTTCCACTGTCACCGTACGAACAGTGGGCTCATGCCGTCTCAAGGCTACATACCCAGTTATTGTCGTGGTTGACTATCATACCCAGTTATAGTCGTGGTTGACTATCATACCCAGTTATAGTCGTGGTTGACTATCATACCCAGTTATAGTCGTGGTTGACTATCATACCCAGTTATAGTCGTGGTTGACTATCATACCTACCCAGCACAATTGCTGGTACATCCCTCATACATATCCTATAACACTTATAGGAACATCGTTCATTCATCATGCATGATATACTAGCATCATATCATCATACCATCATAACATACTAGCATCATTATCATATCATAACATCATGGCATTATGTATACATATCATACTTTCATCCTAGCAAACTAGGACCTTGTCATACTCCTATAACTATTCTCACATTTATCATCATGAAGCATGTTATCATAAAGTCATCATCATATCATATGCTAGCATCATTATCATGTCATGTTATTCATCATCATAACTCATTTATCATGCATTCATCATACTTAACATACTTTCATGCATAAATCACGCTATCACATAAACATGCATACATAGTCAGGGCATATCATCATTCATTCATCATCATCATAAGAACATAACATCATAGACATAACAATAAGCATGTATGCCAGCCCAAAACATTAAGCATAAAATAGGGCGTCTAGAACTCACCTGAATATGGCTCCTTATCTTCTTAACCGAACTCCTTAGTTAAGACCTGGGAACCTACATCATTACATCGTCTCATCACATACCATTCTTAGACTTAGGATATATCCTAAGTCCTCATAGCCTACTAGTTTCCCCCCTTCATAACTTCAAGTCCTCGAACTTGGATAGTATACGAAATACCCATGTACACGAAATCCCTGTATTCGAAATTAGTGTACACGAAGTAACCTTTGTACACGAAATGGCCATGTACACAAAATGGCACTTTGTACTCGAAGTAGGCATACTCGAAATACCCTGTACTCGAAATACATGCATGTTTTCGAGTACCCTCGGTATATGATTTCGTGAACTCATCATTTTGTCATTAAACACCTCAGAAATTCATCCAAGACTTTGGGGAGCTGGTTCTAGGTTCCTTAGGTTGTTACCAACGTATTGGAACCTCAAAGTTACGAACTTTTACGCATAAAGGTGTGAGCTTTATGCATAAGTTCACTCTTTGTTTAACCATCCTAACTTTTGTATAAAAATCCTAACTTTTCAGTCTAGAACACTTACTTAAAGGTAGAAGATCCCTCCTGCAGATTCTCGTGTGTATCCTCTTCCGTTTGATCAATCAAAGCTCGATCCTTGAAGTTTCTTGGTTCCAACTTCGTGTACTCGAGAGAAGATTTGCTTTAGCCAAGGGTTAGCACGTTTCCCAAGACCCCACTATTTATAGGTAGGGTCCCTGTATTCGAACCCTCATGTACACGAAATATGGTGTACACGAATTCTGGTGTACACGAATTCTGAAATTCGAGTACACGATTTCTAAGCTTCACTTGGTTATTTTCCGTCCCTTTTCTAGCAAGTTAATTGTTTGTTACGCATTCGTAAGTTCAAGTAACTTGTATTAGAAAATTTGGGATGTTACAAGTCTCCCCCCTTACAATAGGTTTCGTCCCGAAACCTGCCTCGCTACATATCGAACAAATGAGGATACAACCTCCTCATCTCGCCTTCCAATTCCCACGTCGTCTCTGAACCCTTCCGATGCTTCCACTGAACTCTTACTTGACGAACCGTTTTATTCCTTAGCTGCTTCTCCTTCGTATCCACAATGGCAACTGGTTCTTCAATGTAGTTCAGTCGGTCGTCCACTTCGATGTCGTCCAAAGGAACATGTGCTAGCTCGTCTGCCAAACACTTCCTAACATGTGACACGTGGAAGGTAGGATGAATCCCGTTCAGCTCCTCTGGTAGGTCCAGTCGATACGCGACTTTCCCTACCCTTGCTTTTATCGGAAACGGTCCGATGTACCTCGGACTCAACTTCCCTCGCTTTCGGAATCGAATGATACCCTTCCATGGTGATACTTTCAGCAGCACTCGATCGCCAACATCAAACTCAATCGGTCTTCGGCGCTTGTCCGCATAAGACTTTTGGCGATCTTGCGCAGCTTTCATATGTGCTTTTATCACCCGTAGCTTTCCTGCCATATCAATCACGGCAGCCTTGTTTCCCATTTCTTTCTGCCCAACTTCACCCCAGCACACCGGGGTTCTACATCGTCTTCCGTACAACGCCTCATATGGGGCATTCCGATGCTAGAGTGGTAGCTGTTGTTGTAAGAAAACTCCACCAATGGCAAGTGGTCATCCCAGCTCCCTCCAAAATCGATAATGCACGCCCTAAGCATATCCTCCAACGTTTGGATAGTCCTTTCCGACTGTCCATCCGTCTGAGGGTGATAGGCGGTACTGATATTTAACCTCGTTCCCATGGCCTCGTGAAACTGCTTCCAGAATCTGGAAGTAAACCTCGTATCTCGATCTGACACAATGGAGACAGGAACTCCATGTCGAGTCACAATCTCCTTTACGAACAACTCAGACAACCTTTCGGACGTATACGTTTCCCTGATAGGAAGGAAGTGTGCACTCTTCGTCAGTCGGTCCACAATCACCCATATGGTATCATGCCGCTTAGCTGTCCTCGGTAGCTTGGTGATGAAATCCATGGTGATGTGTTCCCATTTCCATTCTGGTACCTCTAGAGGTTGCACATATCCGTAGGGCTTCTGATGTTCAGCCTTCACTTGCGCACAAGTAAGGCACCTGTTCACATACTGCATCACATTAAACTTCATGCCCGGCCACCAATAATCTTTCCGAAGATCTTGATACATCTTTGTCGCACCGGGATGCACAGAATAACATGATTTGTGGGCTTCATCTAAAATCCTCGACCAAATGTCCCCATTTCTGGGTACCCACATACGACCGAATCGTACTTTCACACCGTGATCATTGTCTTCCAAGTTCTTGACTTGCCGAAGACACGTTCAAAACCCACATGCTCTTCTTTCAATCCTTCCTGTTGCGCCTGCTTGAGCTCATTCAGAAAGTCTGGCGTTATCACCAAACTATACGATTTTACTCGTATGGTAGGATGATCAGTCTTGCGACTCAAGGCATCTGCCACTACATTGGCCTTTCCCGGGTGATATAGAATATCACAATCATAATCCTTTAGTAGCTCAAGCCATCGTCTCTGCCTCATGTTCAAATCCTTTTGCTCGAAGAAGTACTTCAAGCTCTTGTGATCGGTATAGATGGTACTCCTTACTGCATACAAGTAGTGCCTCCATATTTTCAATGCAAAACACCACTGCAGCGAGTTCGAGATCGTGGGTCGGGTAGTTAGCTTCATGAATCTTTAGCTGGCGCGAAGCATAAGCTATTACCCTTCCCCTTTGCATGAGTACGCATCCCAACCCTTGTCGTGACGCGTCGGCATACACAACAAGATCATCATTTCCATCCGGCAGTGCTAGAACAGGAGCTTGGGTAAGTTTCTCCTTTAGCACTGAAAACGCTTGTTCTTGGTTTGAACCCATTCGTACTTTACGTCTTTCTTCGTGAGCTTCGTCAGTGGCGTCGCTATCTTGGAGAAGTCCTGAATAAATCTCCGATAGTAACCGGCCAAACCAAGAAGAAAACTGCGTACTTCCGTAGGTGACTTTGGAGGGCTCCATTTCATAATCGTTTCAACTTTAGCTGGATCTACCATAATGCCTTCTAGGTTCACCACGTGACCCAGAAACTGTACCTCTCGTAACCAGAAAGCGCATTTGGAGAATTTAGCATAAAGTTTCTCTTTCCTCAGGATCTCCAATACCTCACGTATGTGGCAAGCATGGTTTCCCTCATTCTTTGAATAAATCAAAATATCATCAATAAACACTATCACCGATCGGTCCAGCATCAGTCGACATACCCTGTTCATCAAATCCATAAATGTTGCGGGAGCATTCGTCAATACAAATGACATAACGAGAAACTCGTAATGCCCATAACGCGTACGGAAAGCAGTCTTTGGAATATCCTGCTCTCGAACTTTCAACTGATGGTAACCGGATCGGAGATCTATCTTTTAGAACCAGCTTGCACCTTGCAATTGATCGAACAAGTCATCAATTCTAGGTAGAGGATACCTGTTCTTTAAGGTCAACTTATTCAGTTCCCTGTAATCGATACACATACGCATACTTCCATCTTTCTTCTTAACGAACAACACCGGTGCTCCCAAGGAGAGACACTCGGTCGTATAAAACCTTTATCAAGGAGTTCTTGTAGCTGGGTCATCATTTCCTTCATCTCGTTTGGAGCTAAACGGTACGGTGCTTTGGCAAGGGTTGTGCCCCCGGCACTAAGTCGATCTGGAACTCAATTTCCCGTTCGGGTGGTAATCCAGGCAATTCCTCAGGGAATACATCGGGGAAGTTACACACCACGGGAACATCATCAATCGTCCTCATATCCATACGTTCCTCAATCACGTAGGCCAAGTAGGCTACACACCCTCGCCTCATCATAACATCAGCCTTGATCATCGAAATGATCTTAGGCGCATACATCGCCTTATCACCATAAACCGTCATGGAGCTCCCATCCATCGCACGTAAGCATATCATCTTTCGTCGACATACAATGTTAGCCTCATATTTGGCTAACCAGTCCATACCCAAAACTACATCGAATCCTCCTAAGGTAATAAGAAACAATCGTACTGGGAACCTATGACCTCCTATCTCAACATAACAATCATCAATAGCCTCAGTCACCCTGGTCATCTTACCAATAGCCGTCTCTACATCAAATCCGATCTATCTTCTTAACCTTCCCAGATAACCCATCACAGAAAGTAGAAGACACAAAACTCATACTGGCACCAGAATCAAACAATACAGAAGCAGGAATATTGTTGATAGAAAAGGTACCTGTGACCACATCGGGGTCCTCGATAGCATCATCCTTTGTCATTGTGAAAGCCCGTGCTTTAGCCTTCTGCCTCTCCTTTCCTTTCTCTTCCTTCTTACCCGAGCCCGAAGCATCGGCCCGTGGTTGCCTGCAATCTTTAGACAGATGTCCAAACCCGTTGCAGTTGTAGCATCTGGTGGCACTTGGCAATTGCCGGAAAAATGCCCCGTCTTTCCGCATCGGAAACATAGGTTAGTGCCCACCAAGCACTGTCCGGTGTGAATTTTACCACACTTGCTGCATCGGTTCGCATCCTCACGCTTCACCTTTTTGCCTGAAAACTTTCGTTGGTCTGTTCGACCCCGCTTAGTCCCGGAGGACTCTTTCACCTTTGCTTCCTCCTTGGCTGGCTCATCCGACATAACATCGTCCCTAACTATTCCACTGAGCTCCACAGTGGAATCATAAGTCTTGGGAGCATTCGCCTTCACATGAATCCGAACCTTGGGAGGCAAACCCTCCATGTACAACTTCACCCTGCGTTCCTCGGTAGAAACCAAGTGAGGAACCAGTCTAGCCATCTCATTAAACCTCGACCTGTACTGGCGGTGGTTCAAACTTCCAGCTTTCAAACCAGAAACTCCCTTTCAACCTTATCGAGTTCATTCTTGGGACAGAACTATTTAGTGACCAGTTCCTTGAGATCATCCCAGGTCATCTTTTCCATATCATCAGCAGTCTTGGATTGTTTGACGGTGTTCCACCAGTGAAGTGCCTCCTCAACGAAAGAGTGAGCTGCAAACTTGACAGCCTGGTCAATTCGGCACTCACTGATGGAGATAACAGCCTCCATTGCCGAAATCCAGTGGCAGGTGGCCACAGCGTCCTTCTTACCGTCAAAGGTTGGTGGGTTGCATCCCTTGAAAGACTTGTAGTCACAGCCCTTCAATTTCCCCGCCATAGAGTCACCGCTCTTTGTCTTGATGATCACAACTTCTTCATCTCCCTTGGAGCTTTCCTTAGTCCCCTCAGACTTTTCCTTCAATGCATCCTTTAATGCCTTAGCAATCATTGCCGGCATCTTTTCATCCATGATCTGCTGACCTCATCAAAAATGGCCTTTACTACAATCGGCTCTAACGTGAATTCCCCTTCGTCTCCGGTTGCTCACTGGCCTCGTTTTCTCCGTCATTGACGGGTTCTTCAGTCTCGACATGCGGTTCCTCAGCTTCCTGTGGCTTCTTTCGCGGTCTACCCTTTTGTCCCACCATTTTAACTTTCTACATAATGCAACAATTGATGAGTTAGTACAGGATCAGTTTAGCACGGAATAAGCTTTGTAAATCGTTAATGACGTTGATCAGGTTATTAAACCATTTACCCAACTCATAGGCTCTAAACGTTTCCCATCCCATCTCTTCAATGTGCATGACACTTACTACATACATAACCTTACATCTAACCCTTAACTCATACATAAACATTCGACTCGTGTCATCCGTTCATCCGTGGTTGGCAATCCGCGTCACTTAATCCCATTCACAGTTTAAGTCTTAGCATTTGGGATGCTAAGATCTCTCAAACTATGGCTCTGATACCAACTTCTGAGGCCCCGAACCGGGCACCTCGCAGAGGTGGTTTTCATCATAACACATAGCTCTTAAACTAAAAACTTTCATAATCATGCAGCGGAAATGTAAACATAGTTTGATAAACAGAAATCAGTAAAGTGTCTGTATCAAAACGTATCGGATTGCCAAAACCATCGAATTCTCTATCTTGATGCCCCGAGCTCCATAACTTCTTTCGCCTTAGCCTAACCTGACATACATGCTAAATCAAGTCAGCTTACGCTAGTGAGTTCTAGTTTCATATAAAGCAATGTTAAACATACTTAACATAAACATCATTTCATACACATAGTCCATAATCTTAGCACATAACATCCTTAACATCATCTTACGTTCCACTGTCACCGTACGAACAGTGGGCTCATGCCGTCTCAAGGCTTCATACCCCAGTTATTGTTGTGGTTGACTATCATACCCAGTTATAGTCGTGGTTGACTATCATACCCAGTTATAGTCGTGGTT
>SZYD01001170.1:0-65311 GCA_009363875.1 Mikania micrantha | reverse complement strand
AATTAATCAGAAAAAGTAAAATTTTTAGAAAGCAAAAATGAAAAATAATATTAAAAGAGAAAAACAAGTTCACGAAGGAAGATAGTTCACGAAATTTTAAAGTTCACAAAATTCTAATCGTTCACGAAATTCAAGTTCACGAACGAGAGTTCACGAAGTCCTGTTTACGAACTCAGAAGTTCAGGAAGACAGAATTTCGTGCACTATTTTTTTTTCTTCATAACTTGTTCAATTTTTCTCTAAAAATGCCCATTTTGATCTCAAAATGCTCGGAATCCAATACTGAACAACATATTTGAAGATGGGTTTCCAATTTGATTATTTCTTAGGATTTTGACCAAAATAGTGGAAGTTTACGAACAAAGTTCACGAAATCGAAAAAATTTGATATCCTTTATTCTAGCGGTCAAAATCTTGTCAAAATCTACAGCTAGATTAGCTTTAAGTGCATCTACAAGATGGTCGGAGTGAAAATGTCCAAAATGCACTGGAAATGAAAATCGCCTATATAGAAGCTCTGAAGTTCATGAAGTCCGGTATTCAAAATGGAGGGTTCTCGGAATATATATAGGCGAAGAGATGTACATGAACTAGTTCGTGTACTTCACTTTCATGTACTTTCATTTCGATTGCTTTTTCGTGAAATTATTTATTTGGAAATTTTCTACGTTAAAATTTAAAATAAAATAAAATAAAATATAACATGAACTTCGGACAAGTTCAAGATTAGTCTGGTCAATTTTGTGGGACAAATTTTTTCAGAAATTTGACTATCTTATTATATTTTCTTATAAAAACCCAACTTGATTATATGCAACCTATCAATTTTTTGAAATCTTTTGTTTCAAAACTTGATTATGTTTTGACGAACTTAAAATGCTTTGACAGAGTTTTAGATAAGAAAAGAAAGAACATATCTATCATATTAGAATCAAGAACAAGAAAGGATTTTTTATCTTTGTGCACATTGGCATCTTTTATTTTACTAATTTGCAGACACATTTGTCTTAACGTCACGCATCTAGGTCTTTGCTTACGCAAAACAGAAGATGCTTCAGTAAGTATTTTCCGCTTTTTGTTTTCACCAAACATAGAAAAAACACAATTTTTCTCAAAACATTTTCAAGTTTGTCAAAACATAATCTTATTTTGACTTAAAGATTTCTACAACAAGTCAAATAGTTATTCCATTTGTCTATTTTATCTTATTTTACCGAAATTTCTCACTTATTCATTTTAATAGTTTTGAGTGATCATATCTAATCTTCTTATTGCAAAACATGCATTTATTTCTTAGTGATTTATGTTTATCTAAAGTTGTTATTCTTAAGATTATACTAAGATAATAAATTTCTAAGTATCAGAAATCATTTCACTTCCCATTGAACCACTTTACCTAACTATTCAATAAAATCTTTTTTGTATTTTTCTTAAACTTTTGAAAAACAAAATTTGTTGTGAGTTTTCTTTTACGTTACTCAATATCAACCAAAAAATCTTTTTGTATTTTCTCAGTATTTTTCTCTCCTTAAACTTATAAACATACTCCAAAATTGAAAATCTTTTTGTAATTTTTCTCCCCCTAAATTTGTGATATAAAAATATAATAAAACAAAACACAAATTTTAACATATTTACAAAAACTTTTTTAATCAAAACTTATTTGTTTGAGTGAGGCGAGCAAGTGGTGGAAGGGAGCTTTAGTGAAAAGATTTGCAAGATTGTCATCTCTGGGACCTTTTCAAGATGAATAAGCTTACGTTCGAAACAGTCACGGATAAAGTGAATCCAGATGTCAATGAGTTTAGTTTTGGAGTGTTGTACAAGATTCTTGATGATCTGAAGGGTTGCCTCATTATCATAATAAATAGGAGAGTCAAGATAATTCAAACCGTAGACCAGAAGCTTGTGTTGCATCCAAATGACCTTAGAGCAACAACTTGATGCAGCAAAATACTCAGCTTCAGTAGTAGAGGTAGATATTGTGGTTTACTTCATGCATTGCCATGACACAAGATGATCTCCTAGATACTGACATCCGCCAGTGGTCGACTTCCTGTCTAGATTACATCCACCAAAATTACTGTCAGAATAAGCAAAGAGTTTAAATTCAGAGTTCTTAAGATACCACAAACCAAGTCGAGGTTTTTCGGCAAGGTAGCGAAAGATTCTCCTGACAATAATTAGATGAAATGCCTTCAATTCGACTGATGTTATGCACCCGACATACTGAGAACATGATGTTGGGTCGGCTAGCTGTTAGATACATCAGTGAGCTAATCATCAATCTGTAAAGATGTTGATCAACATGTTCACCATCTGAATCTTAAGTTAAGGCAGGTCATGCAGCCATAGGATAGAAGGCATGCTTGGAATCCAACATGTTGAACTTGGTAAGTATGTCAGTCACGTACTTGCCCTGATGAATCAGCACCCCCTTCTATCTTGCTTTACCTTGAGACCTAAGAAGATGGTCATCTCCCTCATCGCACTCATCTCAAACTTATTCTTCATCACGACCTCGAATTCTTTACATAGCACCGAGTTCAAGGAACCAAAAATGATATCATCCACATAGATCTGGACTAGAATCAAGTCATCCTTTTCTTTGCGAACAAACAATGTCTGATCAATAGCTCCACGGGTATATCCATTTGCTAGAAGATGATTAGTAAGTGTAGCATACCATGCTCGAGGTGCTTGATGAAGACCATAAAGGGCTTTGTCTAGCTTGTAGACATGGTCGGGATACTACGAATCCTCAAACCCAGGAGGTTTACATACGTAAATTTCTTCTTCTTTGACCTTTCCATATAGAAAGTTGTCTTCTCATCCATCTGATAGACAGTGAAGTTCATGTAAGATACACAGGCCAAGAATATGTGAATTGCCTCAAGTCTTGCAACCGGGGCAAAGACCGTCTCAGATTCAATCCCTTCCTATTGGTAGAAGCACTGAACTACCAACCTTGCTTTATATTTGATGATAACACCTGAATCATCCCGCTTGTTTCTGAAGACCCATCTGGTTCCAATAGGTAGTTTCCCTTTGGGCAAAGGAACAAGATTCCACACCCTGATCTTTTGAAATTGCATCAGTTCTTCATGCATCGCGTCAATCCAGGTTGAATCCTTAAGTGCCATCTTGATATTCTTGGGTTCAAACTGCAAAATGAAACACGAATATAAACAAGAATTAATTGGACCTTATTGGCCGCGTAAGAGTTCTTTCAGCTGAAGCAGTCTGAGCAAGAATAGATCTGCTTCTAGTGAGAACTCCTTCTGAAAGCGGTCCAATTAATTTTTCCACTAGATGATCTTTGTTGATGCTTGAAGTGGGTGTGTCCTCCACAAAAATTTTATCAAGGAGATTGCTAATGTGAGTTAGTTGCTCTTCATTGGAGGACACGGTGTTATCAACAGGAGCAATCTCGCTTTCTTCAGCATCATTATCCACACAATGTTTAGCAGGGATGTGGTATGAGAACAGTAGTTTGTCAAAGGTTTAGTGAGAAGATGCAGATGTTTGATCGGTATGTGGAGTTGGTTGAACTGACTAAGAAGTGTCCAGATCTTGTGGGAGAACATCATTGAGTGGTTAGGCTCTTTGATACATGCCTGGTGGGTCAACACTCGGAAGCTTGGGGTCACATGGAACATATTTAACTCTGCAGTCCATGTCGTCACTCTTTTAGAAGTTGTCTTCATGTTTAGTGGGGCCTGCACTCTCAGAAGAAATTTTAAAAGGCACAAAAGTAGAATCTTATTGGAATAGCAAGAGTGGACCTGAACCGGCATCAATGTGATCCATCTTTTTCTAGTCAATGTAGTATGACTCCACGATCTGCTGAGTCATTTTGTTTTTAAAAGGATAAGCATCATTCTCAGCAGAGTAGCCCATAAAGAAATACGCATCATTTTACCATCAAACTTGTGATTGGGCTTTGTATGTAGTAGTGTGAAAGGGCATCCAAAAGATTTGAAGTGACCGACCTTTGGCTTTCGATTGAAGAAAATACCATAGGGAGTCTTCTGGCGGCGTTTATTCAGTAGGGCTTGGTTTTGAACATAACAAGGTGTTTTAACAACTTTTTAAAGGAAGAAGATTGGAAATTTTGGCTCAGACAGCATGGTACTGGCAGCCTCGATAAGTGTTCTGTTGCGTCTCTCAGCTACTCCATTTTGCTGAGGTGTTCGAGCTACGCTATACTGCCGAGCTATCCCCTTCTCATTACAAAAGTCAATAACAGTTTGGTTTTTAAACTCTGTGCCATTATCAGCTCTGATCACCTTCACCTTTAAGTTTTTCTAATTTCTCAATCAAGGTGATCAACTTCTCCAGGATCTGTGTTATTTCATCTTTCTTAGCAAGGAAGAAGACCCAAGTGAATATGGAGTAGTTATCTGTAATCACCAGACAACATGAGTTCTTCCCGATGCTCATAACGTTTACTCGTCCAAACATATCCATATGAAGAAGTTGCAGAATGGAAAAAATTTAGTTGAACAGTTTTCGGTTGTGAGGTTTCTTATGTTGCTTCCCTTTGGCACATGTGATGCATTTCTCTATGAAAGAGAAGTCTTTTGAAGGAAGCCCAATTACATGATCTCCCTTGGTCAATCTGTTGAGATTCTTCAACTTGACGTGACCTAATCAGCGATGCCTCAACAAACAATCAGTCTCTGATGCCTTTGAAAACAAACATGTGTTTCAGTGAATGAATCTGAATTCACGTCGACGATATAGGCATTGTTGATCTTTGGAGTTCTCATCAGGATCCACTTCTTGAGAATGACAAATACAGGCTTTAAAATCAAATACTCCTTGTTTGTGAAGTATGTTGAGAAGCTCTTATCACAGATATGGGAAACGCTCAATAAATTATGGTTGAGTTCCTCCACATAGTACACATCTTCAAAGCATAAAGTTCCATTTGTCACTGTTGCCTTCCTGCTTATCATCCCACCTTTGTCTCCAGCAAAAGAGACATAACCTCCATTGAATGGTGTAACTTCATGTAACTGAGAGAATTCGCAGTCATGTGCCAGTAGCAACCACTATCAACATACCAAACATTTTTCAGCTTATTCGGTTGTCGCTGCACAATACACACATGTTTAGTGAGAAGCAGATGCCCAAATCTTAACAGATTTAGGTGCTTTAGGCACTTTGGGGTTTTCTTTGCCTTTGCACTTGGACTTGTTCACACTGCCAAGATCAATTGGTTTTACTGGTGGTTTATTTTTTCCAGTGTGTTTTGACTTCAGATTGAAAAACTTTTATTTTCTTTTGTTTATGAAAACCTCTTTGATTCCGTTTAGCCCTTTTGTTATTTCTAGCATTGTGATGATTTCGAGTCTTCTTTTGCTATTTCACCTTAGGCTTCGAGGGTTGGTCAGTCGTTACTATTTTACTAATTGATCTTGCCTTAGGTGTAATCTTCTGATTCTTCCCATAGAAGAACTCTGTGGGTCTATGGAGACATTGTCTAGCAATGTGGCCTGGTCTTCCACATGCATAACAACATACCTTTTGATAGAACTCATTTGGGTCAAAAGGCTTTACATCACAATCACTTAAACCAGGAGATGAACTTGTAGAGACTTGTTACAATGAACCACTTGGAACATAATGTTCATAGTTATGATTTAACTTTGAACTAGTCTCTTTTGTGATTATGGAATGAGCCTTGTTTACATTTTCTTTCAAATGAGAAGCACTTGTTTTCAAGACATTTGTTTCTAACATCAACATTAGTTTTAACAAATTTAGTTTTAAAATTGTTAGTCATTTCATTTAGCTAGATAGTGATTGTTTCAAATTTGCCAACATAGTCAATTTTTAGAACTAAAAACCTTGACTTGTTAAACACAACAAAACAATGCGCTCTTCCCAGCACTTCTTTCCTTCTTCTCCTCATCCTGACCTGAAACACTTAAACTTTCTGCACAAACCTCAGAATCATCAGAACGATTTATATCAGTTAAATCAGGATCAACTGTGAGAGAAACTGGTTTGTTAGAACCTGTAGTGAATTCATGCCCACGGTCTGACCTTAAAATCAGATCATCAACAGAAGGTAGATTCTTGACATGCTAAAGTAATTATGGTTAAAAGGAGGTTCAACCTCACTATAACCAAGTCCTGTTACCCTCCTTTCCCGAACTTGAGCATTGATCATACCAGCTACCAAGTTACTTGAGTAATCATATTTTTCAACTTTGATTTTGTATTAGACAACTCAGTTTTAACTTGATTTAATTCTAAGTGTTGGTGCATGTAATGTCCCTTGTTCTGTATTTTGTATGACTTTGATTGTATAAAGTTTATATCAGTAATGAAATCGACTACTCTATATTGTTCATATATGTTTAATTGAGTTTAATATGTTTAACCATGTTTGACTTTAACTTTGTCTATTTTACAAACCCATTCGTGCGAATGTACCTCCGAATGAGTCCATTCACAAGAATGAACAACTAGCAAATGACTGAGGCGAATGAAGGAGTCACTCGCATGACTCATTCAGTTGATCAGCTCATTCGGCTGAGCCTTTCACCCGAACGAGTGTTTCGCACAACTCAATCGGCCGAATGAGTTTAGTCTATATATAGACCTGCAAACAGAATGTTATAAATCACTTTTCTGACCCCTGAACATTCCGTGTCATATCCTAGGGTTTTGAGCTGCCATCACTTCTTCAACTTCATTTTTCTCACCCCTTGGTGTTCGATTTTGATCAAAATGTTGACTCCACATCATCGGATTGCCACGGGGCTTGGTGATTTCGATTGGAAAACACTTGAATAGGATTCCGCACTATTCAAGGGCCTGCTGAGCAGAATCCGTAAGGAACTGAGAGGTTTCCAAGGTTCTACAAGGTCCTACAAGGTGGTATCAGAGCTTAGGCTCTTGATTCTGCTCGATTTTCGATCCAAATCATCATATTATAGATTGTTGATTCGAGATATTTGAAAACCCTAAGTTTTTGGGCTCCAAGTTACTGTTTCATTAGTAAACAGTGGGTTTTTTGGGTTGTTTTGGTCAATACAGCATTCCTAAAGCTTATGGATATTGTCCTGAGGTTGTGTACCAAATTTGGTGGTCAGATTCGATCAAAATCCAAAGATATCAGAATTTTTGTTGCTGAAAAGCCCAGTTTATGCGAATGACTCGACTGGGCGAATAGCCATCGTACTAATAGGTTCATTCGGTCGAATAGCTTTCATTCGGTTCAAAGGTTGATACGAATAGCCACTCATTCGGCAAGTTAAGCTTCATTCGGTTGTCAAGCTTCAAATCAGTTCATTTGGTTTTCATTCGAACCCCGACATTCGGCTGGTCCTTCTTCATTCGGCTATCAGTTCTGCAAATTTTCTAAGTGTTGGATCAGTTTATTCTTGACAAGATGGAGGAAATTGCATTTATGGCTAATCAGAACCACATAATTCAGAACTTATTGCTTACTGAGACAGAGACGAGGAATTCAAACAAAGCTCCAAAGTTACTATCCTTGGATGATTATCCACATTGGAAGTATCAATTCGAGATTCACATTAATGGAGTGGATACCAATCTTTGGATGATGATTGTGGGTGGGTATTTGTGACCATTAGTGAGGATGGATCACCTATGCTTGTTATTAGGATGACTGAGCCTTAGAGAAAGTTATATGATTTTGAGAAGAAGGCATATGCAGTATTGTCTCAGTCTATTGCTACGGATATATTTCATCAATTCAGACAGTTTACTTCTTCAAAACTACTGTGGGATGCTTTGCAACAAAGATATGAGGGGAATGATGCACTGAAGAGCATCAAGTCGAAAGCTTATAAGAAAGAGTTCAATAGATTCATGTGTGTGGGAAATGAATCTTTGGATGATTTGATTGCTAGATTCTATCATCTTCTCAGTGAGCTCTACAATCATCAAGTCAAGACAACCACACAAGAGAAGACCCAATGTTTGGCTGATGCATTACCTCCCAAATGGGAATATTTTCTAATGGTCCTGAAACAGAGTGAGATGATTGCTAACATGGACATTAATGATTTTATTCAGAAGCTGAAAGAACAGGATATAGAGAAGAAGTGGAAAGCAAAGAGAGTTTCACAAGTTCAAGATCCATCACTTTATTACTCTACTCCTACTGTGGAAAGAGCTTCTTCACATGCTCCTCTGAAAACAGATTTTGTCTCACAGACCAAAGAAGCTCCTATTTCAGGCCAGACACATTTCAGTCGGTCAGCTACAACTTCCACATCTCAGAAAAAGGAAAATCATTCTCTAACAAATTTGAAGACAAACAACTTTGACAACGTAACTGTGGAGGTTGGCAAAGAGCATATGGGCCTTTTTTCTACACTTGTGAGTTCTTATGATGGGTTGTTAGCTGGGAAAATTGGTAATCCACACTTGACAAATGATGACTACTCTCATATTGATCCAGATGATATGGAAAGGATTGACATCATGTGGGCTCTTGCAAGTGCTGTCAGAAAATCAAAAGACTTTGTCAAAAGAAGTGGGAAAGACATCAATCTGAATAAAGACTCAAAGTTTGGTTTTGATATGTCATATGTTACTTGCTACAACTACGGTGATAAAGGACATTTCGCAAGACAACGCAACAAGCCAAAGAAGATGGGTAACCACAATCCATTTCAGAATCAAAGGTCATCAGCTGCTAACCCAAAAAGAAGATTAGTACCAAGTGATACTCCTGCTCAAGCTAGCTCATCAAATGCAAACAAGGCTTTAATGGTTCAGAATGATGAAGGAGAAAACTGGGATTTCATATTCAACTATGAAAAAGGAGGAGACAAAGCTTGTGTTGCAGAAACCAAAGAAGCCGTTGAATCTATTGATTATAGCAATTCAGAATAAACAAAGACTAGTCAGGATGAATCATCAGGATCAGGATCAGGATCAGAAAGCACATCAGATTCATAAAATCAAGGAGAGTCAGATGTTGAGTCTGAAAAACAATCCGCTACACAATTTGCTTTGATGGTGAATACTTCTGCTTCATCTCAGTCTGATCAGGTATATGATGATTGTTCCTCATCTCATTCTAGTTGCTTTAATTGTGTTGACCTTGAGAGTAAGGTGTTGGCTTATCAGCAACATAATGTTGACCTGATTAGTGATCTCAACCAATGCATTGAGGCAAACAGGATTTTAAAATCAAATGAAAACGATTTTCAAGCTAAAATTGAGTTATTAAACAAGCAATTGCATAACGCTGAGATCGCTGTGCTGAATAAACAAGAAGCTGTCACTTCTTATCTAAATACCATCAATGAGATAAAGAAGAAATTAGCCATAGTCGAATGTGACTATGAAACCTTGAGTCGGACGCTCAAGAGCTATGAAAGCTCCTCATACATCATTGAGCACATGAACAGTAATGGGACTGATCTGTAGGGTAAGGGAAAAAGAAATAAAGTACAATCATTGTCCTCCACCAGTCTTAAATTGTTTTGTTAATTCACCAAATGACAAAGAAGTTAAAGACTTTCAAGTTAGAACCCCATTAGCAATTGATCCTATTGGAATCATTTCTGATGAGAGTTCCTCATTGTCTGAGGAATTTTTGTGGAGGGAGTGGTTGAGGATTGAGTTTCTGATTCTGAGGATGATTCTGATGTTTCTCCTCAAGTGTTCATTGTTAAGAATCAGACATCTAGTGTCAAAAAGGTTGACCCAATCCCATCTAGTGGGTCCAACAAGACTGATAATCTTGTTTTTAATGGGACAAAGCGTTTGGGTTTCAAGCAAGACAAAACAAAGACAAATGCTTTTAATCAAAACAAAGAATCTTATTCTAAACCCAAACAATTTTATCAAAAAGATATATGAGTTTGTTTTGAGTGTGGTGCACCTGGACATATTTCTAGATTTTGTCCTCATTTGATTAGACCACAAGTTGCACCACATCAAAAACAAAATCAACATTTTGTTAAAGAGGTCAAATATGCTTCACGCTTAGCTCAGGTTAAACCCAAACATCCTTCACCCATCAAATCTCAAGATAAGGGTAAACAGATTATTGTTGAACATGATACACCCAAGGTCGTTTTTGACAAACAATCCAAGCCATCTTCAGTGTATTTAAAAAAATCTTTCAGTAAAAACACTGTCTGGATGGCCAAGTCCTCTGAAACTCCTGTTTCTAAAATTCCTGATAAACTAAACTCAGATGGACAGTGGATTGAAATGAAAATCCTAGACTCATTAGGTCAAGCCAAGACTGTAAAGGCTTGGGTTCCCAAATTCAACTTATGATTTATGTATGTGTAGGTTGCCCCAAATGCTGCTCTTAACAGCACTTGGATTGTTGATAGTGGGGCATCAAGGCACATGACTGGAGACATATCTCTTCTTTCCAATGTTCATTCAATTAAAGGAGGATATGTAGCTTTTGCTTGTGACAAAGGAATATTTATTACTGGAGAAGGAATTCTTTCAAATGGTCAAGTTTCATTTGACAAGGTCAGATATGTGAAATAGCTGGAGAACAATCTACTTTCAGTCTCAAAAATTTGGTACAAGAAATACAAGGTTCTGTTTGATGATTCTAGCTGCTACATTCTCAAGCAAGGTATTACCATTCCTGATGACTGGATTTTGATGTCTGCTCCAAGAAATCAAGATTTGTATGTTCTCAATATGGCCACAGCTTCAACTGCATCTTCTACAGCTTCATGTTTTATGTCTAAGGCAACAGAGAAAGATTTTATCCTTTGGCATAAGAAGATGTGTCATTTGAGTTGAAAGAAAATGAATCATCTAGTTCACAACAATCTGGTTTAGGGAGTGAGTTTAAAGAACTTCAAACTGTCTGATGTCCGTGTTTCATGCAAAAAGGGAAAGCAAACCAAGCAGTCTCACAAACCCAAAAAGTTTCATTCAATTACTGTTCCACTTGAGCTTCTCCACAGGGATCTTTTTGGTCCTGTCAATCGCAAGAGCATTGCTGGAGATCAATACTACCTACTCATTACTGATGAGTATTCCAGATACTCTTGGACGTTCTATATGAAGGAGAAATCTGAAACGTTCGAAGGTGTTCAAGTTCTGGTAACTAAGCTTGAATCACTGTATAAGCTCAAAGTTCCCATGGTTCGAACAGATAATGGGACTGAATTCAAGAATCATAATATGGAGACTTTCTGCAATGAATGTGGTATTATTCAGCAATTTAGTGCTCCGTATGTGCCACAGATGAATGGTGTTGCTGAGCGAAAGAACAGAACATTAATTGAGCCTGCTCAGACTATGCTTGCTGATTCCTCCCTACCGGTTCAATTCTGGAACGGACTTGTTGCAAATACTTGTTATACTTTGAACCGTGTGTTGATTGTGAAGAGACATGGGAACACTTTCTTTGAATTGCTCCATAACAGAAAGCCAAATCTTAAGTATCTTGAACCATTTGGTGCTCCATGCACAATGCTTAAGAAACATGAGCAAGGCAAGTTCAATGAAAAGGTGGAAGAAGGCTATTTTCATGGGTATAGCACTCCAAATAAATGAGTTTACAACAGATTAACTGACAATGTGGAGGAGTGGTACCATGTAGATGTTCAGAAATATTCTATGCCACCACCTGGAAAGGGTCCTGACTAGATGGTCAACTATTCTGATCTATTTGAATGTTTCAACATACCTCCTATGTATTCTGATGAAGATGTTGCTGCTCAGATGATGTATGATGCACAAAATGTACCTGATGAACCCGTGCAACCTTCTTCAGTTCAGGTTCCAGTGCAGGCACATGATGACAGTTCAAACTCAGATGATAATCACTCACATCCATATGTTCCAGAACCAGATGTTGATAATATTGTACCTGCTCTTGAGGATCTCAATTTAAACAATCTTGATCCACAGGTTGAGGTTCCTGCTCACCCTGTTGGCAGAACAAACGAAATTCATCCTCAAGACAATATTATTGGAAATCCAACTGATGGAGTGAAGACCAGAAATCAGTTATCTTCAGGAGGTCTTGCTGACATACTTGACTTTGCATATGTAAACTTTTCTGCCCATTCTTGTTTAATCTCCCAAGTTGACCTCAGAACCATTACTAAAGCTTTGAAAGAAGAATCTTAGGTAGATGCTATGCAGGAGGAGTTGTTGTAATTTAAGAAGCAGGGAGTTTGGCAGCTTGTTGATAGACCCAAGGGTGCAAAAGTTATTGGCACGAGATGGGTTTTACGTTGCAAACGCGGTGATCATGGCATTGTGGTACGAAACAAAGCACGTCTGGTGGGGCAAGGTTTCAGACAGATTGAAGGGATTGACTATAATGAAGTATTTGCACCGGTTGCTAGTCTTGAAGCAATCTGCATTTTTCTGGCCTATGCATCCTTCAAAAAGTTCAAAGTTTATCAGATGGATGTTAAGAGTGCATTTATTCATGGTGTGATTAATGAAGTTGTGTATGTCAATCAACCTCCCGGGTTTGAAGATCCATTGCATCGTGACCAAGTCTACAAGCTAGACAAGGCCTTATATGGATTGCACCGAGCTCCGCGAGCGCGGTACGAGACACTTTCTACTCACCTTCTGAACAACAGGTTCAGAAGAGGTGTCATTGACTTCACTTTATTCATTAGAGAGATGGATGGGGATTTGCTCTTGGTGCAAGTTTATGTGGATGATATCATCTTTAGATCCACAAATGATGTTTTGTGTAAAGATTTTGAGAAGGTTATGAAAGATAAGTTCGAGATGAGTTCCATGGGCGAGATGAAATTTTTTCTGGGATTGCAGGTTGACCAGTCTGAGGCAGGAATTTTTATTCGTCAAACCAAATACGTTGGTGACATTCTGAGCTGGTTCAGTATGTTGGATGCAAAACCTGCTAGTACCCCACTGGCTGTTAATCACAGGATTACTACAGACGAAAAGGGGGGGTTAATTGATGCCACTCTGTACCGAGGAATAATTGGATCTCTTATGTATCTCACAGCTTCTCATCCAGACATCATGTTTGCTACTTGTTTGTGTGCTCATTGTCCATCAAAGCCAAGAGTTTCTCATCTTAAAGAGGATTTTGGTTTATCTGAAGGGTACTCCGGATCTAGGTTTAAGGTACCCTAATGATGATAACTTTGACCTGACTGCTTACAGTGATTCAGATTATGGTGGATGCAAAAAAAACTTCAAGTCAACATCTACGGGGTGTCAGTTCTTTAGGAAACGCTACGCGACGGCTATAAGCCCATCTGTCGCGCTACACGAGAGAAACTCGTCAACGCTGGTCAAATTTGCGTCGCGAAGCGTGAAGGGTTTGTGCCTCAGCATCGCGGTATGCGACAGGTCCCTGAAGTGTTAAAATGCTTTTCACACCCTGTTTTTCGAATTATACCACCATCTTCATCTCCATTGACGGGTTTGGCACAAAGGCGAGGTTTTCTAAGTCGATTTCAAGGTAAGGTGGCTTTCTAATTTCGTTCTTGTTGCATTGGACCGATGTTTTCCAAATTTTTAGTTAGCTCTTAATTTTCTTAGGTTGATTTGTATTTTCTTTGTTAATTCTAGTTAAGTGGTAGGATTGGTTTCTGTTTGGGCTTGATAGTGGATTCTCTTATTATTATCTTCTGGATGTGTTGATGCTTGTTTGATCTTTGTCTTGTGTAGATTTTGTTTGTATGTTTATGGCATGTGCAGCATTTGCAGATTGAGGAGCTTTCTTGGAAAGACTAGCACTTGACTGTCTTATTCTTAACCAGCTAAGTCTTTTCTAGTTTTTAGTATGTATTTTTAGTTTTGTTTTTTTTCCTTTCTCTACATTGGGGACAATGTAAAGTTTAAGTGTGGGGATGGGAAACTTTGTTTAAATTTTGTTTTTGTAGTTTTTGAATTTTAGTTTATTTATTTGAGTCAAAATCTTTAATTTTTTTTTACTTTGAGCTTAGATCTTTCTTGTCCATGTTTAAGTCGGTTGCAGAAGTGTGATGGGAAATGTTAGAAAAGTTAGGTTTGATGGTTTCTTTCATGTTTAACTTGTTGGATCGGGATTTATGCTATGGTTATAGGATGTGTGGGCAGACTCAACTGATTTTTCTGTTCCTTAGGATTGGTTTAATATCACTTAAATGCATGATTTTCATGGGAAACATCTTGGGAATTTGGAACTAATGAAACTATTTTCTAGTTGTTTAAGGAGCCTATGCATAATAACAAACTAGAGTTTTTGAAAACCTGATCTTTCTGATTGGCACATAAGTACTTTTTTTATGAGAATAAATCCAAGCCTTATGGGGCCTACATTTCACCAAATAAGCTGAGCAAAAAATAAAAGTTGGACGAAAATTTATGTGTCACACGTCGGGTTGCAGCTTGGTTGAAACACCACTAAGTTAAGTTCAATGGAAAGCAAAAAAAAATTAAAGAAAAATGCTCACTCTTTCATTTGCTTCCATTTTGAAAGTCTGATTTGAGAAACTTCTTGTCTTGTTTATATATGAGGGTAACTTGAAAGCTAGAATCCAGGATTGATTTGGATTTAAATTTCCTAAGTGTGGGTCTAATGAGATAAAATATAGAACATTAACATAACAGAACCATGGCTAAGGGATTTGAATAATCAGTATGGGTTTTAAAAGGATAACAATACTTGGAATCTTTTCCAAATCATTTGATTTTGATTTGATAAGTATATTTGTGTGGAAACCATTTTACTTAGCTATGATCCCAGATATTTGCATAAGCCTTTTTCAGGGACAAAAAAGGAGATAAGTGTGGGGATGTGATGTGTTGCAAAACACATCTATTTTTCAATTTGATTTTGTCAAGTTTCTGTACAGTTTTGTTTGGTTTTGGAATCGATTTAGCTGGTGCTTCACAATTTGGTAATTTCATGCTTGCAGGTAATAAACATGCATATTTGGTGCTAAAGTACAGAGAAGCGAGCTCTCGGTTGGGCGAGGACGGACCCGGAAATAAGAAAAGAAGAAAATTGGATTTTGGAACCCCTCGAGCTACGCGACGGGCACTTGAAAACCTGTCGAGCTACGCCACAGGTAGGAAAGGATCAAAATGCCCTCACTTAATCATTAGGGTTGACCCGACTGTTTTGTCGCCTTCTGAAACCCATCGAGCTACGCGACATTTTCCTGAAAACTTGTCGAGCTACGCGACAGGATGAAAATCGCAGAAAATTTTTTTTAAACCAAAACGTTGAAAACCCTAAGGGGATATACAATCTGGGACGGCTAGAGGTGACGAGGAGGACGAAAAAAGGCTGTTTCAAGGTGAATCAAAGGTTTGGAATGCATAGGATCGAAGAACCAAGGCATAGAATTAACGATATCGGGTGTTCATCATTCGGTTTACTTTGTTTCACTTTGATTCTCTTTGATTCCCATGTTTCGTTACTTTAAACAAATTATGGATTGTACTCGTATCATGTTTCTTGGCTATTCTTGTAGAACTACCTAGGTTTTGATGATTGTACATGTTTAACAATAGTTTTTATCGGTTTTGGATTTTGTGTATGTGATGAACTCATGATGTGAAAAACTTGGTTTGGATTATTTGATGTTTTATGTATGTTTATGATTGTTTGTGGATTGGTGATTTATTCCTCGTGTGCCTTGTTGAACGTCTTTCATATAATAGGTGCACGCTAGATCAATTACTGTGTGTTTTTGATTAATGGATGGTTGACTGCGTACGAGTTTACCATTGGAGTTATTATCTTGATATATATATATTAAATGCGCAACTAATCTCGATAGCCGTGAGGTAAGAGATTGTCGGTTTGTCTAAGGTGTTAGATGTTCTAGTTTAGAGACTTTGTGAGAAGATCTTTCTAGTTCGTCTTACATCCATGTTTACCGAATTCAATAGGAAAATCCTAGTTATCCCTTACACCTAGGTGTTTGAGATTTTCGCGCTGTAAGGTAGATTGTCTAGCGGATACATTTTGAGTATAATTGGATGACTTGTGAGGGAAATCCATTCAACCGGTGGTTTGACGGCTTTTAGGACTCTTAGTTGACAATCCTTGAGAAGGGTCGAGGGTGCTCTAGGTTTCTTTTCAGTTTAGTAATTTAAGATCCCGGTATCACATCATTTCCATTACCGATAGATTCTTTGTTGAGCATGTGTAGGATTCATGCCTAGGTAGTGCTTTTTCTTCGTCTGATTTTCGTTTCTATCTTCATTTCAGTTTGGTGTCTTTTCTATAGTTTTTCTTTAAGTTATTCTTTGTTTTGTTAGTAACCCCCTTCCTTATTAATATTTTATTTAAGTACAAATTTTGTATAGATAAGTCTTTTAGTTTCTAGTTAGTGCTTTCTGTAGAAGTCTTTGGGCTCGATATCCGGACTTACTTTTGCTTTACTAGTTTCGATAGGGACACTTTTATGTATGTAGTTTAGTTTTAAAGACTCTAGAGTATTACTTAGTGTCTAGGTTAGTTTTGATTTTGTTTATTTTTAATTAAACTACTTTCCACACATCAGCATTCTAGTTTCAAACCCTAGAAGTTTTGAGCGGTTCTTGCCTGTCCAAGTTCGATTCTAATCCCTTGGTGTTCTATCTTGCATCAAATGTTCATCCTTCACCTTCGGATCACCACGGGTGCTGTTGGTTTCGATTGGAAAACCCTAGAAAAGGATTGCGCACTATTCCAAAGGCTGTCGAGCAGATCTCCATTGGAACCGGGTTGTTTCTGTGCTCTTTCTTGGTCCTACAAAGTGGTATCAGAGCTTTGGCTCTTGATTCTGCGAGATTTCCATTCCAAATCATCATATCTTTGATTGTTTGTTCGAGATCTGCAAAAACCCTAATTGCCTTGCCCTTCAAGTTACTATTTCATTGCAAATTTGTGGGTTTTTGTGGTTGTTTTGTCAAAGAGTTCATCCCAATTGGTTGGTCATCATGTAATGATGTTCTGTACCACATTTGGTGCTTAGATTTGGTCTAGATCGAAAGTTATCCTGATTTTTGCAGCTGAAAGCCCCAGATGGTCCGAATGAACCACCCGACCTAATAGATCTCTTGAATCACCCTCATTCGGCCAAGTAAGCCTCATTCGCCGAATAGCTCCCTTTCACCTACCCTTTAGCCGAATAGCTTCAGTTGGTCATCCTCTCATTCGTCAGATTCATTCGTTTGGCCATAGTGTCATTCTGAGCTTCTCATTCGGACTGCAATCCATTCTGCTCAAGTCATTTGCCCAATATAGCTCATTCACCAAGTTCAATATTTTTCGTTCCCCGATATTCGGCCCAGATTGATTCATTCGGCCATCAGATTTCAGAATTTTTCTAAGTGTTGGACAATCCTGTTCTTTACCATATGGAGGACTTAGCTTTGATGGCGAACCAGAATCATCGTATTCAGACACTGTTATTCACTGAGACAGAGATAGGGAACTCTAATAAAGCTCCCAAGCTGCTTTCATTAGATGATTATCCCCACTAGAAGTACAGACTTGAGATCCACGTCAATGGAGTTGACACCAACTTGTGGATGATGATTGAGGGTGGTTATCTGATACCTCTTATTGAAGATGGGACTCCAATGTTAGTCACACGGATGACTGAAGCACAGAGGAAACTTTATGATTATGAGAAGAAAGCCTATGCTATTCTGTCCCAGTCCATTGCAACTGATATCTTTCATCAGTTCAGACAGTTTACATCTTCTAAGTTTCTGTGGGATGCTTTACAGTAGAGATACGAGGGAAATGATGCATTGAAGAACATCAAGTCTAAAGCTTTAAGGAAGGAGTTTAACAGTTTCATGTATGTGGGAAACGAGTAACTGGATGATCTGATTGCAAGATTCTACCATCTTCTGAGTGAGCTGTTTAATCATCAGGTCAAGACTACAACTCACGAGAAGATTCAGTGCTTGGCAGATGTCCTACCTCCAAAGTGGGAGTCTTTTCTTATGGTTCTAAAGCAGAATGAGATGATGGCAAGTATGGACATCAATGATTTCATCCAGAAGTTGAAAGAGCAGGAAATTGAGAACAAGTGGAAGGCTAAGAGAATTGCTCAAGTTCAGGACACTTCACTGTATTAGTCTACTCCTACTGTAGAGAGAGCCTCTTCTCATGCTCCACTGAAGACTGCTTTTGTCTCTCGGACTACTGAAGCTCCATCTTCCAATCAGATTCATTTCAGTCAATCATCTTCATCATCCAGCTCTCAGAAAGAAAGTAGTCAACCAGTCACCAGTCTAAAGACAGACAACTTTGATAAAGTGACTGTAGAGGTTGCTAAGGGGCATATGGGTCTTCTGTCTACTCTTGTTAGCTCCTATGATGGATTAGTAGCAGGACATATTGGCAATCCTTACTTGACCAATGATGATTATTCTCAGATAGACCCAAATGACATGGAGAGGATTGATATCATGTGGGCTCTAGCTAATGCTGTGAGAAGAGCAAAGGATTTTGTGAAAAGGACTGGCAAAGACATCAACTTGAATAATGATTCAAAATTTGGCTTTGACATGGCATCTATGACTTGCTACAATTGTGGGGAGAAGGGACACTTTGAAAGACAGTGCAAACAACCAAATAAGTCAGGAAACAAGAATCCTTTTCAGCATCAGAGATCTTCTGCATCAAATCCAGAGAGAAGGCTTGTACCCATTGATACTCCTGCTCATGCAAGTTCTTCAAATGAAAGCAAACCATTGATGGTGCAACAAGATGATGATGAGAATTGGGATTTCAGATTCAATCCTTATCAGGGAGGACATGATAAAGCTTGTGTTGCTGAAATTCAGAAGACTGATGATTCAAGTGAAGAAAGCACTTCTAGAGAAGCAAAGCTCGGCCTAGAAGAAATATCTGGTTCAGAGTCAGAAAGCATTTCAGACTCAGATACTCAAGCAGATTATGATGCTGATCTTGAAGAACCAGTTACTCTGTTTGCTTTGATGGTGAACACATCTTCTACTTCTGCTTCTACTTAACAGTCAGATCAGGTATTTGATGAATGCTCGTCTTCTCATTAAAGATGTTTTAATTGTGTTGATCTTGACAGCAAGGTCTCGGCTTATCATAAGCACAATGCTGACTTGATCAGCGATCTCAACCAGTGTATTGAGGCAAACAAAGTTTTAAAAACTAATGAAAAAGATTTTCAGGCTAAAATTGATATTTTAAACAGACAATTACATGAGGCTGAAATTGCTGTGCTGAATAAGCAAGATGCTATCACTTCTTATCTCAATACGATCAATGAGATAAAGAAGAAGTTAGCTATAGTCGAGTGTGACTATGAGACCTTAGGTCTAAAGCTCAAGAGCTATTAAAGCTCCTCATATATCATTGAGCACATGATCAGTAGGGGTCCTGATCTGAAGGGTAAGGGAAATGTGAATTATCAACAATGTCCTCCACCAATTTTAAACACTTTTCTTAATTCACCACATGGCAAAGATGTTAAAGATTTTCATGTTAAAACTCCATTAGTAATTGATCCAATTGGAATGATTACTGATGAGGGTTCCTCATTGTCTGAGTAATCTTTTGTGGAGGGAATTGTTGAAGTTTGGGTCTCAGAATCTGAGGAGGAATCTGATTATTCATCTGATGGTATTGTTTCTCAGAATCAGACACCTATAGTCATGAAGGGTGACCCAATTTCATCTTCAAAAATCTATCAAGAGTTAGGTTTTGTGAAGGCCTCAAAAGAGAATGAAGCATGTGTGTCTAACAAGATTGACAATCTTATCTCTAATGGAAAAAAAGGTTTAGGGCTTAAGTAGAACAAGACCAAAAAAATGTTGTTAAACAAAACAATCAGTCTTTTTCTAAACTCAAACATTTTCATCAAAAAGATAACAGAGTTTACTTTGAGTGTGGTGCACCTGGACACGTTGTCATATTTTGTCCTCAGTTGATCAGATCTAAGGTTGCAAAACCAAGACACCAAAATCAGTATGTTGTCAAACAAGTTAAGTCTGGAAAACCCACACAACCAAATCTTGTTAAACCTTTGGATAAGGGTAAAGGGAAAATGGTGAACTTGGATGTTCCCAAGGTGGTTAAGGTTAATCAATCAAAACCATCATCCGTTTACTTGAAAAATCTTTTAGTAAAAACATTGTTTGGAAGGTTAAGTCTTCTAAGACTTTAGTTTTAAACACTCCAAATAAAGCAACTCCTGATGGTAAATGGATTGATGTTTGGATCCGAGACTCATTGGGTCAACCCAAGACTGTAAAAGCTTGGGTTCCCAAGTTGAACTAATTGTTTGCGTTTGTGCAGGTTGCCCCAACAGCTGCTCTTAACAGATCTTGGATCGTTGATAGTGGGGCATCTAGGCAAATGACTGGAGATATTTCGCTGCTCACCAATGTTAATTCTATTTGAGGTGGTTATGTAGCGTTTGCTGGTGATAAAGGCGGGTTCATTACGAGAGAGGGTATTCTTTCAAATGGCCAAGTTTCCTTTGACAAAGTTAGATATGTCAAGCGGTTGGAGAACAATCTTCTTTCAGTGTCACAGATTTGTGACAAACAGTACAAAGTTCTTTTTGATGACTCCAACTGCTACATACTCAAGCAAGATGTTATGATTCCTGAAGATTGGATTTTGATGTCAGCACCCCGTAAGCAGGACTTGTATGTACTCAACATGGCCACAGCTTCAACAACATCCTCCACAGCTTCATGTTTTATGTCAAAGGCCACTGGGAAAGACTCTATTCTTTGGCGTATGAGGTTGGGCGATTTGAGTCTACGCAAGATGAACCATTTGGTACGCAACGAATTGGTTGAGGCGGTCAATCTGAAGAATTTTAAGCTGTCTGATATTTGTGTTTCATGCAAGAAAGGAAAGCAGACCAAGCAGTCTCATAAGCTGAAAAAGTTTCATTCAATCACTGTTCCTCTTGAGCTTCTGCACATGGATTTATTTGGTCCCGTTAATCGCAAGAGTATAGCTGGAGATCAATAATGTGTAGTCATTACTGATGAATATTCCAGATATTCTTGGATTTTCTTTCTAAAGGAGAAATCTGAAACGTTTGAATGCATTCAAGTGTTGGTGACCAAACTTGAATCTCTTTATAAGCTCAGGATTTGTATGTTCAGAACAGACAATGGGAGAGAGTTCAAGAACCACAATATGGAGAACTTCTGTAATGCACGGGGCATTGTTCAACAATTTAATGCTCCATATGTCCCGCAAATGAATGGTGTTGCTGAGCGAAAGAACAAAACTTTGATTGAAGCTGCTAGGACGATGCTCGCAGATTCATCCTTTCCAGTTCAATTCTGGAATGAAGATGTAGCAAATGCTTGCTACACACTAAACCGGGTTTTGATAGTAAAGAGACATGGGAAGACTTGCTTTGAACTGCTCCACAACAGAAAGCCAAATCTTAAGTATCTTGAACCTTTTGGCGCACCGTGCATGATGCTTAAGAAACATGAGCAGGGCAAGTTCAACGAGAAAGTGGAAGAAGGGTACTTTCTTGCGTACAACACTCCAAATAAACGGGTCTACAACAGATCTAATCAGAATGTAGAGGAGTGGTACCATGTTGATGTTCAGAGACACTCTATGCCCCCACCTGGAAAACGTCCAGACTGGATGTTTGACTATTCAGACCTTTTTGACTCGTTCAATATGCCTCCCGTGTATTCAGATGAAGATGTTGTTGTTCAAATGATGTATGATGCACAAAATGCACCTGATGAACCTGTGCAACCTTCATCAGCTTCAATTCCTATAGTACAGATAAATGATGATAGCTTAGACACAGATGATAACCTAGTTCTGCCAGCTGCCCCCGAACAAAATATTGACAACCTCGTACCGGGACTTGAGGACTTGAATCTGAACAACCTTGATCCACAGGTTGAAGTTCCAGCTCATCCTGTTGGAAGAATCAATCGTATTGATCCTCAGGAGAACATTATTGGAAGTCCGCTTGATGGGGTTAAGACAAGAAATCCGCTATCTTTAGGAGGCATTGTTGGTATTCTTGAGTTTGCTGATGTAAACTACTGTGCTCATTCTTGTTTCATCTCTCAAGTTGAGCCGCGCACAGTCACTGAAGCATTGAGAGAAGAATCATGGGTTGATGCCATGCAAGAAGAACTCCTGCAATTCAATAAATTAGGTTTTTGGCAACTTGTTGACAAACCGAAAGGTGCAAAAGTCATAGGCACCAGATGGGTTCTTCGTTGCAAAAGGGATGATCACGGGATCATTGTGTGAAACAAGGCATGTCTGGTGGTTCAAGGATTCAGACAGATTGAAGGACATGATTACAATGAAGTGTTTGCACCGGTTGCTCGTCTTGAAGCAATCCGTATCTTCTCGGCATATGCATCCTTCAAGAATTTCAAAGTTCATCAAATGGATGTCAAGAGTGCCTTCCTTCACGGTATGATCAGTGAAACAATGTATGTCAGTCTACCTCTCGGGTTTGAGGATCCATTGCATCGTGACCAAGTCTACAAGTTGGACAAGGCTTTATATGGATTGCATCAAGCACCGTGAGCATGGTACGAGACACTCTCCACTCACCTTCTGAACAACAGGTTCGGAAGAGGTGTCATTGACTGCACATTGTTTATTCGAGAGAAAGATGGTGATTTACTCTTTGTGCAAGTTTATGTGGACGATATCATTTTCGGTTCTACAAATGATAGTCTCTACAAGGAATTTGAGAAGGTCATGAAAGACAAGTTTGAAATGAGCTCAATGGGGGAGATGAAATTTTTTCTCGGGTTGCAGGTGGATCAATCTGAGGCAGGGATTTTCATTCATCAGACCAAGTACGTTGGTGACATTCTGAGCCGGTTCAGTATATTGGATGCAAAGCCTGCTGGAAACCCAAACGGCTGTTAATCACGGGATTACACCAGACGAAAAGGGGGAGTTAATTAATGCCACTCGGTACCGAGGAATGATTGGGTCTCTTATGTATCTTACTGCTTCTCGGCCAGATATCATGTTCGCCACATGCTTGTGTGCTCGCTATTAGTCCAAACCAAGAGTATCACATATGATTGCTGTGAAGAGGATTATGCGTTATCTGAAGGGTACTCCTGATCTTGGTTTATGATACCCTAATGATGATAATTTTGAGCTTACAGCATATAGTGATTCAAACTATGGTGGGTGTAAGAGAGATTTCAAGTCAACGTCGGTGTCTACTTCAACCTGTGAAGCTGAATATATTGCTGCTGCTTGTTGTTGTTCACAAATCATCTGGATACAATAGCAACTCAGGGACTATGGGTTACATTTTTCTAACACCCCTATTTATGTTGATAACACTGCCGCCAAAGTTGTTACTAAAAACCCGGCCCGGCACTCGAAAACCAAACACATCGATATCAAATATCACTTCATACGTGATTGTTTTGAAAAGAAACTCATCGATGTTGTTAAAATACACACAGATCACTAGAAAGCCGATCTTTTTACAAAAACTTTTAATAAACCCAGATTTTTATATCTGCTATCGGCTAATGGTGTTTTTCAAAAGGATGAAGTCATTCCTTCATCTGAAACTAACAAGTGATCATCGCTTTTATTAGTTAGTTTTATTTTTATTTTATTGTTCATTGTTGAGTCTTTATGTTATTTCTTTTATTTAACTAAAAACTCAAAAAGATTTTCTGTTTTAGGTTTTTAGGGGGAGAAAAAGTAGATTAATTGAAAAACCAAAAACATCTAAAAATTTGAAAAATACAAAAACATTTAAAACATAATTAAAATGAGAAGGTCTTCTTTGAGAAAGTAATGTATTAACCTTTCATGTCTTAAAAGCTAAAGTGAATGCATAAGCTTAAAACACATGAAAATTGTGAATTGATGTACTAATAGGCTGACTTTACAAAATGAATAGACAAATTTTTGACAGCTTAGAAAGTCTGGTTTGTGGGACCCGTTTAAGGAAATCAGCTAAGTGAGAAATAGTTTTTGACTCAAATCAGGCATACACCTGTCATCATAGGATCTAATAAGGTTACCAATGATTCATGAATTCAAGTCTGTACATGTGCCATATTGCTTTGTAAAGACCTAGCTAAAGCCGTCCATTCAGATGAGAATGATTGAATCATAAGAAAATTAAAGAAAATCAAGCTGGTATTAAGCTTGGAAAATACAAAAATAAAATAAGTTCGATTCCATACACGTGCCATATTGATTTGTAAAGACCTAGCCGAAGCCGTCCATTTGGATAGAACAAGTCAATCTTGTCAACACAATTCTGTATACGTGCCATATTGCTTTGTAAAGACCTAGCTGAAGCCGTCCATGAGAATGTGTTGAACATGAGAGACAAATCAAATAGAAAAATACAAAAAGAAAATAAAATGGGAACCTTATAGAATTTATGATTCTAGGTACTAAGTTATGCAGAGATGAGTTACAAACTGATTTTAATCTTAGCTGGACAAATAAAATGGGTAACTCAGTCAGAAGATATGAGTGATCATCAAATTAGTTTAGATATTTTGTATTGTAAGGTTTAAAATGGACAAATATATTAGTAATCATATCATAAGACAAGTGTGTCTGAAGTGAAACATTCAGTAATGCTGATTTAGTGCGACTAGGTGTATGTGTTAGTTTCTCAAATAGACTTCTCACAAAAATATGTGTTTCTTTATTGATAGTTGTTAGCTGTACAGTCGTATTTTGTTTCTGAAAATTACAAAAAGATTTCATATTTTCAGATTTGTTTTAGATGATCATTTGTGAGTTCAGATTTTCAATCATCTCTGAATCAATAACCAACTAGACTATTCTTCATAAATAGAATTTTTTTTAACTGATCAAAATGTTAAAATTTTGAAATAAATTTGTGTTTTGTAAGTGCCAAGTATCATTCGTACGAATGAACAAGAGAATGGCTCATTCGATCAAATGACATCATTCCAGCGAATGAGTCTTTCGGCTGAATCAACCTGGGCCGAAGGAACTCAGTCGGCTACTTCATTCGCCGGATGAAAATTCTTTTTGGGGTTCATTCGGCCGGATGAATTTAGGGAGAAGCAGCTCATTCGCTCGAGTCATTCGCCGAATGACAGTTCTTATTTAAGCATTTGATTCGGCCGAACTACCTCATTCTCCCAAAACCTATTCTCTCGCCCATCTGTGTGTGTTATTCGCCTGAATCACATCTTCACGCTTGTTTCTTGATTTTTTCTTCGGTTCACTCAATCCGATGTCCTTAAGAAAGTGTTAGAAGAACTTGTCTTATTACACGATGTTAGTAAACGTGTGAGTGATATTATCATCATGAAATTATATTATCATGATTATCATTCGTGTTATCAATTATAGTTGTCTCATGTTATCATGTTGTTATATCAGTGTGAATAACGAAGTGTCATAAGATCAAATCCTATACACTTATGTTAGTTTAGTGATTGGATGATATCAGGAAATTAGGTTATCTTGACATCATCCGTGATATGTTGTATTGTGATAATCAGAATAAAATTAACACAAAGCTATGATCTCTAGTCTTTGACATTGATGCATAAGATCTCATCTAATCATACAATGTTAGCTCATGTGAAGGGTGATATCTTGAAACCATGTTATCATGATTATAAACAACGATATCCCCAGTGATTATCCTCATGTTGTCTCAAAGATATGTATACTCAATGTTTTTAACATGGTGAAATAAGATCTTGTCTTATTACACAGTGTTAATAAATGTGGTGAATGATAATATCATCATGAAATTATATTATCATGATTATCATTCTTGTTGTCTCAGTGTTGTAAGTTCGTTGTTGTGAGATCTAGCTTTAATGCATTGTGTCATTCATTTTGATGAGTTAGTATCAAGAAGTTATGTTATCATCATATTGTTCCTGTTATGCTTTACATATTATTTCACACACAAGCTCACATAATTATATGATCAGGTCATAATATGATAATTGAGAAAAAATCAGTAGTATCTATATAACCTGTTGATTGAAATAAAATTCTAAAGCTTTTAAATAGTTAAAAGAGTTAGCATGTTTCTCAGTCCCAAAGTTAAAATCAGAAGATTAGGAAAGGGGCATATGAACTCACCTTGTAGTTGATGCGGTTAACTAAGTATAAACAAGAAATGCACGCACTCGTTGTTGTTCTTGATGTTGTTTTCATGATCTTGTATTGATTTCACGATGTTTGCAACTTATGAGTTTAAATTTAGAATAGATATGTGTGTGTGTGTGTGTGTTAACCATAAGGTTGGCTAACACTTGTAGGTCCTCGTTGTCGCTTAGTCCTTATTCGCTTGTAATAACCTCTACTAACACTTAACCAAACTAGATTAAGCATAGTACAGCTTGTTATTTGATTCACATATAATTTGACCTATAACCATAGTATGTTATGAAAGTTGGAACCCATAATAATTTCTAAGTATAACACTTAGAAATTTAGTTGTTTTTAAACTCAAATTGTGGTTTACTTGAAAGAATTATCATTCTTGTATTTATGTTAATGTGAATAACCAATTGTCATTTAACCCTTTAACACACGATGAAAAAGGATCTAGTTGTTGTTTAGTTGTTAGACGACAATATCACAAGTTTTGTAATAAGCTTGAGGTTGTAGAATTTATGCATTTTGTTGAACCTAGTCCCACCACCTTTGTAGTATTAGGTTATAATTCCCATAACCACGCACGGGGTTACCATGTGGTTGGTTGATCCATGGGCTAGGTGGGGCTTATAACGTATGGATTTTAGGCCGAATAGAGGTCCTTAGACCGAATGAGAAGGGCCCGACCGAATGAACTTCATGTCTTGGCCGAATATGGCATTCACCCGAATAGATAGATAAGGCCGAAAGAGGATCGGGCCATACGAATGGGGTGACCGAAATGTATGTCCAGCGAATGTAGGGTGGGGACCGAATGAGTCTCACGAGCGAAAGGGTCCATGCGGGGTTGTCTCACTCAGTCGCACCAAGATCCTCACGAAAGAGTCCCTTCGGCCATCCTCCTTCGGCTCTAGCCATTCGGCTGAGCGGAAGGTGTGTCCTTCAGCCATCGTAACCATGGGGGTGTAGGTTACCACTTCGAATCCACCCCTACTCCTTGCAACCTCACAAGTTCTTTCATCCTCCCCAAGTGTTTTTGAGTAGTTTTCCCCAAGGTTTGAGGTGGTTTCAACCGATTTTGCCATGGGTTCAAATAAAGGGAACAAAACCCTAAAACTCGCCACTTTCTAGTTCAGATTACCTCGTTTCAAGTGGGTTTCGGAGCGGATCCTTTGTACTTTCGTGTAGAGGATGATTGTAGCTTCGATTTGGCACCAAGATGGAGCTATTTGGTCAAGAAATGGAAGAGATCTTGAGGTTTAAAGTTTTAGTTTCTAGAGAGAGAGTGGTGAGCCGGGATTAGGGTTTTAGAGAGAGAAAGTGGGGGAGATAAATGGGGAAGAGAACTCATTCGGGGTTTATATACCCCGAGGGTGTTCGGGTTCGTTTCGTTTGCTCGGTTTTCGTCTTCGTTATGTTTCCGGAATTAATTATGTGTGTTCTACGGTTACGCACTAACTAATTAAACGTTGACTTTAGTTTGCTTGGATTGTTTTTGGTGAGTTTCAAATTTGTAAAACGTAAAATATCATATTTTACCTATTTTTACTGTCTCGTTCGTGATTTGACAGTTAAACCTTGTTATTTCGTTTCGAATTGTAAATTACGAGTTGTTTTACTAAGTTGATGTTATAAATTAGGGTTTAGGTGTAAATTTCTAAAATATATTATTTTTATTTTATGTTAAATATTTAAAGATTCGAAATCGTTTGTTTTCGCCGTTTCGTCACAAAATTTAACTAACGCGCGTTTTCGTACAGAGCGCTAACTGTACAAATACGATCGTACTTTTCACATTTTGATTTGGTTTTCTACTTTCCAGTTATCGTTCAAAACGTTAAACCCACAGAGATGTTTGTGTGAATCGTCACCCACGCAAACAGGTTGTCAGTTTATTATTCGTATACGATACTGAGTTATTGTTTTGCCTTGGACATCCTAACAGACGCACTCAACTAAACCTAACTGTTTTCACATTATCATGATAAATTTCACCTTGTTTTCCCATTGGATTATCGGCCACTTGATTCCTGTTATTTGGGAAGATCAGGTCGCAACTGATATGTTTCTCGTTATTTGTTCTTACACTGTTTCTTCACTTGAGTTGTTGTATTTGTTGTGTTTAAATTTTCACTTAAACACATACAACTGTTATTTACATTGTATTGTTGTATATTTGTATTTCAATTCTCAATGAAATATACATAGATGTTAATTGTTTCCACTGGTTTGTTGTCACATACTGTTCATCACATAATGTTCACACATAGTTTTAGGTGTAAGTACACAAACCGTACAGATTTGCCGGACGGTCAAGTACAAGTTGTCACAGTCTCCCCTTGTTAAAGAAATTTCGCCCCGAAATTTAAGCATCATTGTCGGGTACTACTTTTTCTATATATAGGATGAGCTATTTTGATATCCAGTTTTCCTTATGCTCCCCGGTTAATCTCCCGGTTGCGTTTAAGGTTTCATCAAACCTTTGCATTGGATTACAGCTTCGTTTTCAGGCTCATGATTGTACAATCCGTAAAATTCTAGGTTTCTTGATAAAGTCTAGTTCCCTGATAACCTATGTCTCCTCAACGAGCATAGACTTGGTGTATATATAAGAAGCGAGCAGATCTGATCCAACCATTTATGCTAACCCAAATAAACATCAGATTTATTGGAAGTGTGAGGTAGCATGGCGTTGAAAATCCATAGCTATTCGTGAACACTTCCATTGTAGTACCTCAAGTTATTCCAGCAACTTCATAGTTTCTAGTGTTTATTACAAACATTCAATGTTCTAATGTGAATACCCCGTTAGTGCTATTACGATAGCCAGAGTATCATGAATGCGAAAATAATAGTTTCGATTATGTTTTCACCGATAGTGATGGAATCAACTTGTTTCACATTCATTTAGGGTTTATGTTTCTCAATTCCCTCTTTGAAAAGCGATTGACTTTGCAGTTCTTGTAAATCCCCAAGGATTTCTGCAAATACTACAAAGTTTATGAGTTTACCAACTATTCTAGTTAGAAAATTGAAATCCTCAGTTAAACTCGTATCATGTTTTCAATTGTGTATGATCTACTTGTGTGGTTTCTATCACAATTCCTTTATGTCATGGAAATTGTACGCGAACTTGATCGTGCAGGTACTATGTACCCGTATGTGCTGGTATTAACTAGGAGTATAGGATGAAAGCTTGGTGATTTAACCATAGCTATTAGTTCCTACTACCTTAGAATGTCTCATGTTGTTCTTGCATCTCTGGATCTCGGTCGTTCGATCTCGACCTCTAGGTCACCTATAGCATGTCCTAGATCATGCCTATATGACCTAATACCCGACACATTACCCATAGATATGTTCCATAATCTCGGTAAGTGTTTTAACTATTTGCGGAATCTTCCTAAAAGCAAGGTAGCTTTGTCATGATTAGGGTAATGATTTACCTACGAGGTAAACCCAGGCATCTCTCCAAAGTGATGGACAATAACCCTTTTTGCTACTCACTTGTCATTTGACCTATCGGATCTCAGTGTAACCTTTGTTCCACGTGTTACTTCTCATTGTATTTGCTACACCGGGAGATGTCTCACATTACACAATCCAGGATCCTAGCAATTTTGCCGACCTGGTTCAGATAATTCCTAGTTACCCATTTATGACTACCAATAAATTTAATGCATCATGATCACATCATGTGAATTTCATTAGCTCCATTAAATGATATAGCCCTACAGTTCCCTTATTAAATCTCTAATTACACAATTGTCTAAACCACTAAACGTTCCCTTCATAAGGAGGTCTAAGGTTTAGATCCTAGTGTTGTCTCGGACTTCTATGTCCAAGATTTGTGGATCTGATGTTAAGTCTCCCTCAACCGTCAATGTAAACGAATCACTATCTCATCATAGTTGTTCAGGTTGATCCTCATTTCTCATTTGTAATAATTAACTTATTGATCTAAGGGTGAAACTGGTTATGATCTCAATGATGTTCTATGATACCTTTCTTCTCAATATGAATAAGACTAGAGTTCTATGATATATTAAACTCTAATTCAGTTGAGTCCTAGACTTGGCCTTTCAATATACCCACTCAATTTGGTATCCCTACAACTTGGAAAGTGATAATCCTTCTATATATATACATTGGATATTATAACAGTCATATGGTTGTTATGGGACTCTATCTGATGTTTAAGGAAAGATTACCAGAAAAAATCTAGAGGATTATATCAGTAGCTTTCCCTCATAATTATGACTAGGTCATTTAAGAATAACCTGATCTCAATTGGTTTAAGGATTCCCTACTATGTTCTCTGAATCTATCTCTTCTGGAGTAATGGTTCTCAAACAAAGCATAGGTAATAATTATCCTAACTTCTATTATCTAATTGAGACCTAGTTAATTCGTGGTTACTTTAAATTATTGCTACTAGAACTACAACATAATATACAATTCTAAACACAATTTTAATACACAGAATTAAAATGACATACCTACGAAGTCATCCGACTCCGAGCGTACATCTACAGCTGGTAGAGCGAGTAGTTCCTATGTAGCTATAGGAGCTGTTGAGGACGTTGGAGCTGTTGAGGACGTTGGAACTGTTGGAGGCTTTCTCCTGGTGCAGTACCTCGCGAAATGTCTGAGCGTTCCGCAGGTGTAGCAGTGGCGTTGGTGTTGAGTGGGAGTAGATGTACTTGCTCCCTGATTCTGATTCTGTGTTGGAAGGTTTCGACACTCCTGACTCAAGTGTCCCTTCTTTCCATATCTTAGACAATTGTTGCATGGCTTGTTCCAAGCATGATGAAATCCACACTCGTTATATTTGGGATGCTTACCAGTGTACCGATGAGGATTTGATTTCATTGAGGTTTTGTAGTCAGCAGCCCAGAGTCCTGTCCTTCCACAACGGGTGCACAAACGACATTGGGTTCTGTCATAGTGATGATATTGACAGAGTTGACAAAGAAGGGCCGTCCCACCATAAGCTTTGTTACCCTTTTTAGGCAAGCCCGACATGACTTGTCTGATCGGGGTGGCTTTGGTGTAGTCCCCAGATCTCTTCTGCTTTTTAGCAGGATGATGTTTGGGTTTCTTGCTGGTGTCACCTTCAACAGGTTCTTTTCCCTTGGTGGTGACAGGTGGGAAACTCCTAGCATACTCTTCACTACTCCTGATCCTATTCATGATCTCAGGAATGATTGCAACCAACTACTCAGTGATCAGGGTGGCCAGTGCAGCAGTCGTTGGTTCCACCTCGGGTGGGAAGGATGAGGTGGTGATGGTGGTTGTCCCTGGGACATTTCGATCCTAACCGAAATATTATCGATTAGTATTTATGATCAAATGATGTAACATATGCAAATAAGTCCTGTGTTATCTACATGAGGGTCCCTAGGTTATACTCTAGGCCAAACCGTTTGAAACATTATGATCTATATTTCTCTATAACCATGGCTCTGATACCAATCTGTCACACCCTGAGCCGGCGGGCTGGATCGACTATTCCCGTCGGACGGAAGGTTCTCAGGGCGGAATATCGTTTGATAATCATAGAGATCAGATTGTTTAAACGGCACATGATATATAAATGTGAAATGCTAATATTACATTGATATAGAATTACAAAGTTAAATTACATAGTCATGTTCATAATTTAACGAAGTAAATCCATTTGAAGGAATCATTGAGTTTTCTATCTTGTATTTCACAAGATTTACAAAAGTGATTCACCAAACATGTCATCAAAAGTTATGCACACAAAGTGTAGCTAGGTCCACTATAAAAGTCCACTAGCTAATGTACCCTGAGTCTGGTGACTAAACATGTTCGTCACCTGAGAAAAACTTTCATTTAAACAAAGTCAACACTAGGTTGGTGAGTTCATAAATGTAGTTATTGAAAGCCATTGATTTGTAACATTCACACTTACAATGTCATGCAAGGGTAGTGTTAATGTTTGATTCATTTGTCTAACATAATGGCCTCTCCAAAGTTATATTTACGTGTAAAGTTTCATCCTGACAAGTAGGCTTATATATAGGGCATACGAAAGGGTCGAGCCTGCAACCCGCCCAGACGCCATCCCACCACATGCTCAACATAATTCAACACCACTTGTAATACAACTATGGATATACATTTCTTTCTCACATGTGTTCAACCCATTTGATGTTCTACCCATATGTATTCATGTCTCATCCGTTTCACCCAATGTCCTCTGCATAGTTATACTTACAAATAGTGTTTTACTCAATCAAGCATGCTTATATATAGGGCATATGAAAGGGTCGAGCCTACAACCCGCCCAGACGCCATCCCACCACATGCTTAACAGAAACCAACACCACTTGCAATACAACTACAGATACCCATTTTCATCTCATATGTTCATCCCGCTTGATATTCACCCATCTGTTTGTGTTATCACCCAGTGTTTTAGATGTAGAATAATATAGTAAGAGGGATTTAGTTATCAAAACTAAAGTGTTGATAAACCCTCAATGTTAGAAAATAGATTAATTTAATCTTATCCTTGTTATTATTCTCTCACTTGTGGGTTAATTGTCAGTCACTACTAATAATAGAAGTGTTGCTTAACCAATTCATATATGTTCTCCTTGTGAAGTGCATAGAGCATAAAATGAACCCATTGTAATCCTCACATAATCAGATCACAATGCATCCGATTTACGTATACCACTTTGATGTTCCCAAAGCCTTCAACGAAACTACTACCAGTAATGTGACATGAGAGAAAATCAATTCCTCAGTCTACTAGTCAATAGAATCGAAGGATAAATTACAATTATCACTGTAGATTAATTACACCATGTGTCGCTTACCAGACCCTAAGTGTTGTCGCCCTGTCACCGGTCATACGTTACCGGCCAAATGTTAAACACGATCAAGGTACCGGCACTACCCGCCGGAGGTTTATCAAACATATGGTACCACTAAGCTATCGTCGGTTTAGTCACGTCATACTAACTGGTAAACGATTCTTTGCGAGGGCTTACAATGTGAAAACTTGAATACATGAACACATGATTGATATGATATAATACAGAAAAGTTAATAGTAATCAATAGTTGTGTATTCATGTACATATGTGTTCCGATGTCCTTAACAAAGTGTTATAAGAACTTCTCTTATTAGACAATGTTAGTAAATGTGTGAATGATATTATCATCATGAAATTATATTAGCATGACTATCATTCGTGTTATCAATTGCAGTTGTCTCATGTTATGTATACTCAATGTTTTTAACAGGGTGAAATAAGATCTTGTCTTATTACACAGTGTTAATAAATGTTTTGAATGATAATATCATCATGAAATTATATTATCATGATTATCATTCTTGTTGTCTCAGTGTTGGAAGCTCGTTGTTGTGAGATCTAGCTTTGATGCATTGTGTCATTCATTTTGATGAGTTAGTATCATGAAGTTATGTTATCATGATATTGTTCCTGTTGTGCTTTACATGTTATTTCACACACAAGCACACATAATTATATGATCAAGTCATAATATGATAATTGAGATAAAATCAGTATTATCTATTTATACCTGTTGATTAAAATAAAATTCTAAAGCTTTTAAATTGTTAGAAGAGTTAGCATGTTTCTCAGCCCCGAAGTTAAAATCAGAAGATTAGAAAAGGGGCATATGAACTCACCTTGTTGTTGATGCAATTGACAAAGTATAAACAAGAAATGCATGCGCTCATTGTTGTTCTTGATGTTGTTTTCACGATCCTGTATTGATTTCACGATGTTTGCAACTTATGAGTTTAAATTTGGAATAGATATGTGTGTGAGTGTTAGCCTTAAGGTTGGCTAACACTTGTAGGTCCTGGTTGTTGCTTAGTCCTCATTCGCTTGTAATAACCTCTACTAACACTTGACCAAATTAGATTAAGCATGGTACTGCTTGTTATTTGATTCACATATAATTTGACCTAAAACCATAGTATGTTATGAAAGCTAGAACCCACAATAATTTATAAGTATAACACATAGAAATTTAGTTATTTTTAAACTCAAATTGTGATTTACTTGAAAAAATTATCATTCTTGTATTATGTTAATGTGAATAACCAATTGTCATTTAACCGTTTAACACACCATGAAAAAGGATCTTGTTGATTTTTAGCTAGTAGACAACAATATCACAAGTTTTGTAATAAGCTTGAGGTTTTAGGCTTTATGCATTTTGTTGAACCAAGTCCCACCACCTTTGTAGTATTAGGTTATAATTCCCATAACCATGCATGGGGTTACCATGTGGTTGGTTTCAAGTGTTAGGCTTAATAGAGGTCCTTAGACAGAATGAGAAGGGCCCGACCGAATGAACTTCATGTCTTGGCCGAATATGGCATTCACCCGAACAGATAGATTAGGCCAGAAGAGGATCGAACCATGCGAATAGGGTGACCAAAAGGTGTGTCGAGCAAATGTAGGGTGGGGACCGAATGAGTCTCACGAGCGATAGGGTCCATGCGGGGTTGTCTCACTCGGTCGTACCAAGATCCTCGCGAAAGAGTCCGTTCGGCCATCCTCCTTCGGCCATCCTAAACATGGGGGTGTAGGTTACCACTTCGACTCCACCCCTACTCTTTGCAAACTCACAAGTTCTTTCATCCTACCGAAGTGTTTTTGAGTAGTTTTCCCCATGGTTTGAGGTGGTTTCAACCGATTTTGCCATGGGTTCGAATAAAGGGTAGAAAACCCTAAAAATCGCCACTTTCTAGTTCAGATTACCTCGTTTCAAGTGTGATTCGGAGCGGATTCTTTGTACTTTTGTGTAGAGGATGATTGTAGCTTCGATTTGGCACCAAGATGGAGCGATTTGGTCAAGAAATGGAAGAGATCTTGAGGTTTAAAGTTTTAGTTTCTAGAGAGAGAGTGGTGAGCCGGGATTAGGGTTTTAGAGAGAGAAATTGGGGGAGATAAATGGGGAAGATGAACTCTTTTTGGGTTTATATACCCCGAGGGTGTTTGGGTTCATTTCGTTTGCTCGGTTTTCGTCTTCGTTATGTTTCCGGAACGAATTACGTTGTTCTACGGTTACGCACTAACTAATTAAACGTGGACTTCAGTTTGCTTGGATTGTTTTTGTTGAGTTTCAAAATTGTAAAACGCAAAAGATCATATTTTACCTATTTTTACTGTCTCGTTCGTGATTGGACCGTTAAACCTTGTTATTTCATTTCGAATTGTAAATTACGAGTTGTTTTACTAAGTTGATGTTATAAATTAGGGTTTAGGTGTAAATTTCTAAAATATATTATTTTTATTTTATTTAATTATTTTAACGTTCGAAATCGTTTGTTTTCGCCGTTTCGTCACAAAACGTAACTTCCGCGCGTTTTCGTACAGAGCGCAAACTGTACGAATACGATCGTACGTTTCACTTTCTGATTTGGTTTTCTACTTTCCAGTTATCGTTCAGAATGTTAAACCCACAAAGATGTATGTGTCAATCGTCACCCACACAAACACGTTGTCAGTTTATTATTCATATACGATACTGAGTTATTGTTTTGCATTGGACATCCTCACGGACGAACTCAACTAAACATAACTGTTTTCACATTACCATGATAAATTTCACCTTGTTTTCCCATTGGATAATCGGTCACTGATTCCTGTTATTTGGGAAGATCATGTCGCCACCGATATGTTTTTCGTTATTTGTTCTCACACTGATGCTTCGCTTGAGTTGTTGTATTTACTGTGTTTAAATTTTCACTTAAACACATACAACTGTTATTTACATTGTATAGTTGTATATTTGTATTTCAATTCTCATTGAAATATACACAGATGTTAATTATTTCTACTGGTTTGTTGTCACATACTGTTCATCACATAATGTTCACACAGAGTTTTAGGTGTAAGTATTCATAATTAGCAAAGAAAACTATTTGTGCTTGTTTAATGAGATTGGTAATTTGGATATGAGTTGTGGGTCACATGCCACCAAACAGTACGTAAGAAAGCCAAGGAAATTTATACAATTTGACCATTAAATCAAAGTAGTTTGATCCAAATGTTAATCGAGAACCACTTGAGTTGGGTGCAACCGAGTTAAGGTGCTCTCACTTATGCTACTTAAATTTTGGGTTAAAAACATAGATGAACTTAAAATAAGTGTTCTAATCATAAACTATGGTTTAAAAACACGTCACATGATCATGTCTTTATAACATAATACTTATATAAACCCACTCAAGCAAGAATGATCTGATAAACAAAGAATGTATTTCGTACTAATCTTAATCTAAATTGATTAAGTACTAGTATGTTATACTATCAAACTAGTTCAAGGAAAAAAAATCATGATACAAAGACTCACAAAAGTTAACCAACTTTAGGGTTAACCCATGAAATGAATAAGTTGTACTTAAAAGTTACAAACATTGTGAATGCAATACAGGATCGTGAAAACATACTCAAAAACAACAACGAGTGCGTGCCTTTCTTGTTTATACTTAGTCAACCACATCAACTACAAGGAGAGTTCATACGCCCCTTTCCTAATCTTAACTGATTTGAAATCCCGGGCCTGAGAAACATGCTAAATCTTTAATTTACTAAAAAGTTTTAATACAACATATTGATTATACTATGATTTAGATAATATTGTTTGAGTTTATTACCGTTTATCATTGTATGTATGCTTCCGTGATCATATCATAACTGAGACATTTAGGATGAAACATGATAATATTGCTTCATGACTCATCAACACGATAGAATAATACAAGTTATAAGAGTTTTATCTTATAACACCTTATTATTCCTACACGAATGAACAACGAGAAAATCATGTAGACAACACACTGATAATGACAACAACTAACAAGAATGATATGATGATAACATAATTTCACAATATCATTCACCACCGGAGTTAGCTAAGTATAATGAGACTAGTTCTTACCACACTATGCATACAACTCGGTGAAGTCTACGGGATAACACGAGACAATTACTAATGAAAACAAGAATGATGTCCATGTCCACATAACTTCATGATCTGATTCACCACCTGAGCTAACTAAGTGTAGTAAGACTAGTTCTTACAACACTGTAGTTATAACTGGGTGAAGGCTATGGGATGAAAAGAATGATAATTATGATAACGTAATTTCATGATAACAAAGTAATTCACACATTTACTAACATCATGTAATAAGACAAGTTCTTATAACACTTTGTTAAAGACTATGAGAACACATAACTACGGGAACACACATCAATTGATTACTATTAAAATGTTTGTATTATATCTCAACAATCATGTGTACATGTATTCAAGTTCAATTGTAAGTCCCTCATCTGCGAATCGTTTACCAGTTAATTTAGTGGGACTAAACCGACGATAACGTTGTGGTACCATAGGTTTGACAAATCGCCGGCTAGTGAAGTCAGTACGTTGATCGTAATTATCATTGGCCGGTAACGTATGACCGGTAATAGGGAAACATCAGTCAGGTTTGGTAAACGACACATGGTGATATTAATATGCACTAACTAATTGTAATTAATCCATCAATTCTATTGAACAGTAGACTGAGGAATTGATTTTGTTTCATATCACATTACTGGTAGTAGTTTCGTTGAACTCTAGTGAACACAAATGTGATAGAGGTAAATAGGATGCATTGTGATCTGATTACGTGAGGATCGCAACGGATTCCTTTTAAGCTATATGCATTCCAAATGAAATCAACATCAATAGGTTAACTATCACTTCTATTATTAGGAGCGCGAAAACAACCCAGTTCCAATGGAGATCTGGTCGACAGCCTCTGGAATAGTGCGGAATCCTATTCCAGGGTTTTCCAATCGAAACCAACAGCACCCGTGGTGATTCGGAGGTGAAGGATGAACGTTTGATGCAAGATAGAACACCACGAGATTAGAATCGAACTTGGACAGGAAGAACCTCTCATAGATTCTCGGGTTTGACATTGGAGTGCTCTGGGAAAAAGGAGGGTTCGAAAAAGTTAGGTTTGAATATGTTTGGGTTTGTATATATAGACTGTAATCATTCGGCCGAATGAGTTGCCAAAACAACTCATTCGGCGAATGGCTCAGCCGAATGAGCTTGGACTAGCGAATGAGTCATGCGGGTGGCTCATTTGATCGCCCTAGACATTATGTAAGTGTTCATTCGGCCGAATGATTTCATTCTTATAGTCATTCGCCCAAATGGGTCTATAAACATATATAATCAAAGTTAAACACAGTCAAACACATATAAACTTGAATAAACATTAAGAACAAGATAGAAATACTGATTTCATTAATGATATAAACTTTATATATCAAAAGATCATACAAAACTAAACTAGGGACATTTCGGGCACCAACATACTACCCCTTGGGCCTAGTTCTTCACTATGCAGCATCCTTCTTGAAATGTTTGTCTAAAATGGCTTTCCAGTCTGCTCCAACATGTATCCTGAAAACAATACAGATCCGGATCACCCTCATAAATTGCAGTGCCTGCTCCATATCTTCCACATCAAAGAAAATATGGTGTCTGTAAAGAGCTTTGACATCGCTATGTGACAGATTAGTCAACCATATCGGGTCAAATATACGTTCAGTCTCCCACTTCTTTCTTTGCAGAGCACTATCACAGCTTCTCCAGTACACCCATCATAATACCACCATCGGAAGCCTTCCAAAATGTCTTGACGCATCCTCCTCAAAGGAATTTTCTTCATGACTTTTGGAGGTAGCCACTTTAGGATTACTTTATGCTTGCGGGTATCTCCATCAATCTCAGGTAAATAATATCTTTCAGGTTGCTGAGGCCTGAAATTCACCCATCTCTTCCTATATCATATTGTATCTGTCTCGAGAACCAAGCGGACAGCCCTGAGTCTTCACTGTATAGTATCTTCAAGCGTGCAAGGTGATTGACATCGAATGCAGGCAACATCTTAAAATCATGTGGATGCTTGAAATACTGAATCCCCTGTTCTCTCTTGACAGCATGGCACTGGAGATCATCGAAGTATGCCCAGCTAACGATTTGACCTCCAGCCTTGTAGCCTTTGGTCCTATAGACTTTAGTGTGAGTAGCTGGCATCTTTACAGTGCTTTCTTTCTTCAAGATCTCCCAATAAGCTTTCCACTCTTCTTTTCACTGTTTAATGTCTTCTGCTGAAGACTCACCACCACTGACCTTTTCTTCAAGATTTCTGTTCAGTTCCTCTTCAGTGGCTTGTCCAAAGAGGTCAGTAAAATTTGGTAGTTCGCCCTCTGCTAAAGTATACTTTGTAGTTTCCTCTTCAGTGATGTCCTCCAACATAACCTCATCCACGTCATCAAAAATCTCTGGAGAAGGCCCATCAAAAACAAGAGCTGAGGTGTCATCTATCACAGCCTCGTCAGGATTCAACATGAACAACTATGCAATCTGCTCCTTGGTTAAGCAGTGAATAATCTCTCCCTTCTCCTTATTATAGCTAACTGAGTGCTGTATAATGCCTTGAGCGTCTAAAATCATAGTCAGTGTCTCATCAAGTAGACGTCTCAAAGGCGCAGCTTCTACTTCTTCAGTAGCTTTTGGATCATCTGTCTGAGCAGGAGGAGGTGGAGGAGGAGCCTTAGCACCTTTGTCATGCCTTGTCTTGGTTCGAATTTTTGTGGGAGGGGACTGTTCAGTTGCTGCACCTGATGAACTCGCAGACCCACTCCCGACTCCTCAGCATCATCAGAACCATCATCTTTGTCTGAGTCTTCATAATCTACTTTCACCTCATCATACTCCTCTTCTTCTTCTTCATCTTCTTCTTCATCTTTGACTTCGTCAGAATCATCGGAGTGAGCCTCAGTACCCTCTATCCTGGGAGTACCCTCCCTAAGACTTTCAAAATGCTCTGTGAGTCTGGCATTCTCTGTTTCAAGAGTCAGGATCCGGTCACTGAAACCAGCTGCAGTCAAGGCCATCTGGTTATGCTCATCAATGTACTTGAGCAGATGTTCCTCCTGTTGAGCTGATCTAGCCCGCAAATCTGCACGCTAGTCAGCAGCCTGAAGAAGTAGAGCATCATGCTCACCGACCCTCAGTGTGAGTTGGGCAATGGCCTCCTCCTATTGATGGTTCTTTACCATCAATCTAAGTAACAAACTGTTCAGTGTACTAAGTTGCTCAGTCACTAAAACAGTAGGTATAATCATATCGGCTAGTGTAACGGAGGGACCAACTGAGGCATTAGTGTAGATAGGAGCACGAACACCAGAGGATGTCAGAGGTGCAACAGTAGTGCGTGTAAGAACAGCCCGTGACCTTGTCAGTGAAGAAACTGCAACTGCTGCCACTGATGTAACAGTAGATGCAGCAGCAGTTGACAGTTCTGACTTCCTCTGCAGGACAAATCTAGTCATTCTCCTCTTAGTTGGTGGGGAAGATGTAGACTGAGTAGTAGCAACTGTAGAAATTGAAGTGGAAGTACATGGAGGAGGAGGATCAAACTCAGGAACAATGGAAGGATCAACAATCTCCTCAAGATCTGCTTCACTTCGCCTCTTCCTTTTCTTCAACAGTCTCCCTCCAATCCAAACGCTCTCAAACTCATGAGGAGTATCCTCAGAATCTGAGCTGTCAGGGTCTTCTTCACCATCAGCCTCACCACCATCATCACCTGATTCCTCTGAATCATCTTTATCTTCTGCTGAGGTGGTGCCTATCATCTCTAGTGGTGTAGATGCAGTGGCCTGAGTAGTAGCCATAAAATCCAAATCTAATAGTGTATCTACATCCACATCATCACCAGCTCCAGCACCTCCCACACCTGCACTAGCAACAGAACTAACACCGACTGTAGTCACAGCAGCATCACTAACACCTGTCATACCAAAACTAACTCCACCATCACCACCACCTACGTCACCAGCACCATCATCTCCATCATCAGCACCATCATCTCCTGGCACAACAATGACCTCTATATCAGAATCCAAGTCATCATGCCTCCACTTCCTGCCACCAGGAGCAACATAGTCTGGTATCTGAATATGGCCGAATAAAGTATGAACCGGAGGCTTCCTCTCCTTTCCTCTGTAAGACATCACTCTGTTGGGAGTAATGTCATTCTTATGTTCTAATCGGAGGATATCAGTGTTGGTCTTCGGCAGGTTAGGCAACTGAGCGTCAAAGATCTGCTGGAGGAACCGATGGTACATAAGAAACTTCTTGTCACCCTTGAGCACCACATTCTCCTTCATGTGGGTAAAGATCATCTCAGAAAAATTGAAGGGCAGATTCAGTACCAAGGCAAGAAAGGCACACTGAATAGTCTCCCGTACATCATCAAATCCAACTCTCCTCGAACCCAAGCAGTGGATAAATACATTTGCAAGATACTTGAACTGCGGAGACAGAAAAGCCTTGTTGAGTATCCCAACTCCCAAGTCAGCATCGTAGTTGCATCGCATGAAGCATCCTCGTACAAGATTGCAATCAAGTAAGATAGGTTGATCTGGTTCATCATGGAATCCACATATCCTCCTGATATGTGTAGCAGAAATAACAACATCATGACCCTGCACCTTGCCCCTGATAACCGGTGGCTCAACCTCGCAATCAATATCAGCAGATCTCTAGAAATCCTGCTGATGTGACTGATATGGCACATACACAGTAGATATGGCAGTAAAGATCCTGGAACGCCTCAAGAAAGTAATAATCTCAGTAAAGTGTCGGGCATTTGCTGTAGTGAGATCCAGATGAGCGCAGATGTTGTTCTTGGTCACTGATTTATACTCTGCCATACTGAAAAACAAAGATGAAACATATTAATACAAATCAGTTTAAACAGTTGAATCAAATCAGAAAATTTTACAAGTATAACATTTGAACGAATGAGACTGATCTGGCTGAATAACCCTTGGGCGAATGAATAAGTTGACCGAATGAACTTGGTCAACAGAAGAGACAGCGAATGAGGCTGGTCAACTGAATGACTAGCAAATGAGAGTAGAGACCGAATGAGGTTCATTCGGCCGTATGACTTCATTCGATCGCTGGGTTCATTCGGTCGACCCTTAACTGCCGAATGAGCGTCATTCGTTCGGCTGTACGATGTTCAAATTCCATGTTTACAAAAATCCAAATCAGACCACAAAAATTGTACCAATACATTCAGAACCGACCGATTAAGGTTTTTAATGAACATATTAAGTGATTTAGAGTTCTATTTTGACTTTTATTGAGTGCCAATGGTTTAGAACCCTAAATCCATAAAACTTGGTCTGTTCTCAACGAATCCATGGACAAAAATTTCTAATTTTTGATCCACAAGTACCTGTAACAATCACACAACGAAATATCAGCAGATGGTACAAGAAAATCGGTTAAAATCTGATGAACCGAATAGAGAAGGTGATTTGGGCGAATGGAACACACAGTAGGCGAGAGAACGTGTTTTAGGAGAATGAGGTGGTTCGGCCAAATGAACCATTTAAATAGGAACCTTCATTCGGCGAATGACTCAATGGAATGAGTTACTTCACCGCAATTTCATTCGGCCGAAAGAAGCTCTTAAGAAGAAATTTCATTCGGCGAATGAGACAGCCGACTGAGTTACTTCAGCCCAGGTTGATTCGGCCGAAAGACTTATTCGCTCGAATGATGTCATTCGATCGAATGACCTATTCTCCTTGTTCATTCGCACGAATGAAACTTGGCACTAACAAAACACAACTTAATTTAAAAATTTTAACATTTTGATCAGTTAAACAGATGCCATTATGAAGAATAGTCTGGCTGGTTATGGATTCAGAGATGATTGAACATCCGAACACACAATTGATCATCTACAAAAAAATATGGAAAAATATAAAATCGTTTTGTATTTTTCCGAAACAAAATACAACTGTACAACTAATAACTAATCAACAAAGAAACACATATTTTTGTGAAAAGTATATTGAGAAACTAACACATACACCTAGTCACATCAAATCAGCATTACTGAATGTTTCACTACAAACACATTTGTTTTGTGATATGATTACTGATATATTTTTCCATTTTAAGCCTGACAATACATAACTTCTAGAAAAATTTGATGATCACTCATGTTTTCTGACTAAGTTACCCATTTCATTTTATCAATAAAGATCAAAACCAGTTTGTAACTCATCTCTGCATAACTTAATACCAATCATCATAAATTCTATAAGGTTCCAATTTATTCTCTTTTTGTATTTTTCTTTTTGACTTGTCTCTCATGTTCAACACATTCTAATGGACGGCTTCAGCCAGGTCTTTACAAAGCAATATGGCACATATACAGAATCGTGTTGACACGATCAACTTGTTCTATCCAAATGGACGTCTTCAGCTAGGTCTTTACAAAGCAATCTGGCACGTGTATGGAATCGAACTTATTTTATTTTTGTATTTTCCAAGCTTAATACCAGCTTGATTTTCTTTTATTTTCTCATGATTCAATCATTCTCATCTGAATGGACGGCTTCAGCTAGGTCTTTACAAAGCAGTATGGCACGTGTACAGACTTGAATTCATGAATCATTGGAAACCTTATTAGATCCAATGATAACAGGTGAATGCCTTATTTGAGTCAAAAACTATTTATCACTTAGCTGGTTTTCTGAAACGGATCCCACAAATTAGAGTTTCTAAGTTGTCACAAATTATCAATACATTTCGTAAAGTCGACTTATAAGTACATCAATTCACAATTCTCATGTGTTTTCAGCTTATGCATTAACATTAGCTTTTAAGACATAATAGGTTAACACATTACTTTCTCAAATAAGACTTTCTCATTTTTTAAGATTTTTTTAAAAATGTTTTTGTATTTTTCAATTTTTTCAGATGTTTTTGGTTATTCAATTAACCTACTTTTTCTCCCATAAAAACCTAAAACAGAAAATCTTTTTGAGTTTTTGATTAAATAAAAGAAATAACAGAAATACTTAATAATGAAAAATAAAACAAAATAAAATTAACTAATAAAAATGATGATCATTTGTTAGTTTCAGATGAAGGAATGCCTTCATCCTTTTGAAAAACACCATTAGCCGATAGCAGATATAAAAATCTGGGTTTATCAAAAGCTTTTGAAAACAGATTGGCTTTCTCGTGATCGGTGTGTATTTTAACAACATCGATGAGTTTCTTTTCAAAACAATCACGTATAAAGTGATATTTGATGTCGATGTGTTTGGTTTTCGAGTGCTGGACTGGATTCTTAGTGACAGCCATGGCAGCAGTATTATCAACATAAATAGGAGTGTCAGAAAAATGTAACCCATAGGCACTGAGTTGCTGTTGAATCCAGATGATTTGTGAAAAGCAACTAGCAACATCAATGTATTTAGCTTCATAGGTTGAAGTAGACACTGACCTCTGCTTCTTGCACTGCCAGGTAACTAAACGGGTCCCAAAGAACTGGCATCTAGCTGATGTTGACTTGAAATCCCTTTTGCATCTACCATAGTATGAATCACTATATATAGTAAGATCAAAGTTATCATCATTAGGGTACCATAAGCCAATATCAGGAGTACCCTTCAGATAACGCATAATCCTCTTCAAAGCAATCAGATGTGATACTCTTGGTTTGGACTGATAGCGAGCACACAAGCATGTGGCGAACATGATATCTGGCCGAGAAGCAGTCACATACATGAGAGATCCAATCATTCCTCGATACAGAGTGGCATCGATTAATTCCCCCTTTTCGTCTGGTGTAATCCCGTGATTAACAGCCAGTGGGTACCAGCAGACTTTGCATCCGACATACTGAACCGGATCAGAATGTCACCAACATATTTGGTCTGATGAATGAATATCCCTGCCTCAGATTGATCCATCTGCAAACCAAGAAACAATTTAATCTCTCCCATTGACCTTCTCGAATTCCTTGCACAAACTATCATTTGCAGAATAGAAAATAATATCGTCCACATAAACTTACACAAGAGTAAATCACCATCCTTCTCTCGAATAAACATTGTGCAGTCAACGACACCTCTTCTGAACCCGTTGTTCAGAAGGTGAGTGGAGAGTGTCTCGTACCATGCTCGCGGTGCTTGATGCGATCCATATAGAGCGTTGTCTAGCTTGTAGACCTGGTCACGATGTAATGGATCCTCAAACCTGGGAGGTTGACTGACATACATTGTTTCACTGATCACAGCATGAAGGAATGCACTCTTGACATCCATTTGATAAACTTTGAATTTCTTGAAGGATGCTATGCCAAGAAGATACGAATTGCTTCGAGACAAGCAACCGATGCAAACACTTCATTATAGTAAAGTCCTTCAATCTGTCTGAATCCTTGAACCACCAGACGTGCTTCGTTTAGCACAATGATCCCATGATCATCCTTTTTGCAACGAAGAACCCATCTGGTGCCTATAACTTTTTCATCTTTCGGTTTGTCAACATGTTGGCAAACACCTAATTTCTTGAATTGCAGAAGGTCCTCTTGCATTTCGTCATCCCATGATTCCTCTCTCAATGCTTCGGTGACAGTGCGTGGTTCAACTTGAGAGATGAAGCAAGAATGGGGAAAGTAGTTCACATCAGCAAAGTCAAGAATATCAGCAAGGCCTCCTGAAGATAGCTGATTTCTTGTCTTAACCCCATCAAGTGGATTTCCAATAATGTTCTCCTGAGGATGAATGCGATTGATTCTTCCAACAGGATGAGCTGGAACCTCAACCTATGGATCAAGATTGTTCAGATTCAAGTCCTCAACTCCAGGTATAAGATTGTCAACATTTGGTTCTGGGGCAGCTGGCTGAACTGGGTTATCATCTGTGTTTGAGCTGTCATCATTTATCCGTACTATGGGAATTGAACCTGATGAAGGTTGCACAGGTTCATCAGGTGCATTCTGTGCATCATACATCATTTGAACAACAACATTTTCAACTGAGTACATGGGAGGCATATTGAATGAGTCAAAAAGGTCTGAATAGTCAAACATCCAGTCTGGATCTTTCCCAGGTGGGGGCATAGAGTGTCTCTGAACATCAACATGGTACCACTCTTCCACATTCTGAGTTGATCTATTGTGTACCCTTTTATTAGGAGTGCTATACCCAAGAAGATACCCTTCTTCCACTTTCTCATTAAACTTTCCCTGCTCATGTTTCTTATGCATCTTGCACGGTGCACCAAAAGGCTCAGATACTTAAGATTAGGCTTTCTATTGTGGAGCAACTCGAAGCAAGTCTTCCCATGTCTCTTGACTATCAATACCCGGTTCAGTGTGTAGCAAGCATTTGCCACAGCTTCATTCCAGAACTGTACTGGAAGAGATGAATCAGCAAGCATCGTCCTAGCAGCCTCAATTAAAGTTCTGTTCTTTCGCTCAGCAACACCATTCATTTGAGGGACATATGGAGAACTAAATTGTTGGACAATGCCTTATGCATTACAGAAGTTCTCCATGTTGTGGTTATTGAACTCTGTGCAGTTGTCTGTTCTGAGCATATGAATCTTGAGCTTATAAAGAGATTCAAGTTTGGTCACCAACACTTGAATACACTCAAACATTTCAGATTTCTCCTTAAAAAAGAAAACCCAAGAATATCTGGAATACTCATCAGTGATGACTAGACAGTATTGATCTCCAGCTATACTCTTGCGAGTTACTAGACCAAATAAATCCATGTGGAGAAGCTCAAGAGGAACACTGATTGAAGGAAACTTTTTTACCTTGTGAGACTGCTTGGTTTGCTTTCCTTTCTTGCATGAAACACATATATCAGAAACTTAAAATTATTCAGACTTACCCCCACAACCAAGTCATTGTGTACCAAATGATTCATCTTGCATAAACTCAAATGGCCAACCTCTTATGCCAAAGAATTGAATCTTTCTCAGTTGCCTTTGACATAAAACATTAAGCTATGGAGGATGTTGTTGAAGCTGTGGCCATGTTGAGTACATACAAGTCCTGCTTACAGGGTGCTAACATCAATAACCAATCTTCAGGAATAGTAACACCTTGCTTGAGTATGTAGCAGCTGGAGTCATCAAAAAGAACTTTGTACTTCTTGTCACAGATCTGTGACACTGAAAGAAGAATATTCACCAACTGCTTAACATATCTGACTTTGTCAAAGGAAACTTGGCCATTTGATAGAATGCCCTCTCCTGTAATGAACCCACCTTTATAACCGGCAAACGCTACATAACCACCTCGAACAGAATTAACATTGTTGAGCAGCGAAATATCACCAGTCATGTGCCTAGAAGCCCCACTATCAATGATCCATGAGCTGTTAAGAGCAGCTGTTGGGGCAATCTGGACAAACACAAACAATTAGTTCAACTTGGGAACCCAAGCTTTTACAGTGTTGGGTTGACCCAATGAGTCTCGGATCCAAACATCGATCCATTTAACATCAGGGGTTGCTTTGTCTAGAGTTTGAAAAACTGAAGTCTCAGAAGACTTAACTTTCCAGACTGAATTTTTGCTGAAAGAATTTTTCAGGTAAATGGATGATGGCTTTGATTGATTAATATTAACCACTTTGGGAACATCCAAGTTCACCAATTTCCCTTTACCCTTATCCAAAGGTTTAACCATATTGGGTTGTTTGGTTTTGCTTGAGTTGAAATAGAATCATTTTTAACTGTTTTGTTAAAATTCTGATTAAGTTTTCTGGGTGGTGCAACCTTAGGTCTGATCAACTGGGGACAAAATCTAACAACATGTCCAGTGGCACCACACTCAAAGCAAAGTCTATTATCTTTTTGATGAAAATATTTGAGTTTAGAAAAAGACTGATTTTGTTTTTTAAGAACATTTTATTTTGGTCTTGTTCTGCTTAAAACCCAAACCCTTTTTCCCATTTGAAACAAGATTGTCAATCTTGTTAAACGCACATGCTTCATTATCTTGTGAAGCTTTCAAAAAACCTTATTCTTGATAGATTTTTGAAAATGAGATTGGGTCACCTTTCATGACTACAGGTGACTGATTCTGAGCAACAATACCATCAGATGAATTGTCAGATTCATCCTCAATCATCAACAATTCCCTCCACAAAAGATTCCTCCGACGATTATATCTTTAACATCTTTGTCATTTGGGGAATTGACAAAGCTGTTCAAGACTAGTGGGGGATAGTGATTATATATGGTTTCCTTACCTTTCCCATCCTGATCAGTCCCAGTACTGATCATGTGCTCAATAATATAACATGAGCTCTCATAGCTCTTGAGATCTGGCTTAATGTCTCATAGTCACACTCGACTATGGCAAGTTTCTTCTTAGTCTCATTTATGGTGTTGAGATAAGAAGTAATTGCATCCTGCTTGTTGAGAACAGCTATCTCAGCCTCATGCAATTGTCTGGTTAACAAATTGATTTTATCTTGAAAATCTTTTTCATTAGATTTTAAAACTTTGTTTGCCTCAATACACTGGTTGAGATCACTAATCAAGTCAGCATTGTGCTTCTGATAAGCCATCATTTAAAACATCTTGAATGAGAAGAAGAACATTCATCAAATACCTGATCTGACCGTGAAGAAGCAGCAGGAGTAGCAGATGAGTTCACCATCAAAGCAATCTGATTAATTGGTTCTTCGAGATCAGCATCATAATCTGCTTGAGTGTCTGAGTCTGAAATGCTTTCTAACTCTGAACCAGATGTTTCTTCTAGACTGATATGTGCTTCTCCAGAAGTACTTTCTTCACTTGACTCATCAGTCTTCTGAATTGCAGCAACACAAGCTTTATCATGTCCACTATAATCAGAATTAAATCTGAAGTCCCAATTCTCACCTTCATCCTGGCGTACCATCAATGCTTTACTTGCATTTGAAGAACCAACTTGAGCAGGAGAATCAATGGGTACAAGTCTTCTCTCTGGATTTGATGCAGAAGATCTCTGATGCTGAAAAGGATTCTTGTTTCCTGATTTCTTTGGTTGTTTGCACTGTCTTGCAAAGTGTCCCTTCTCCCCACAATTGTAGCAAGTAACAGATGCCATGTCAAAACCAAATTTTGAATTCTTATTCAGGTTGATGTCTTTGCCAGTCCTTTTTACAAAATCCTTTGCTCTACTCACAGCACTAGCCAGAGCCCACATGATATCAATCCTCTCCATGTCATCTGGGTCTATCTGAGAATAATCATCAGTAGTCAGATAAGGATTGCCATTCTGTCCTGCTACTAATCCATCATTGGAACTAACAAGAGTGGACAGAAGACCCATATGCTCCATGGCAATCTCTACTATCACTTTATTAAAGTTGTCAGTCTTAAGACTTGTGACTGGTTGACCACTTTCTTTCTGAGAGCTGGATGACGAAGATGATTGACTGATACGAATTTGATTGGAAGATGGAGCTTCAGAAGTCTGAGAGACAAAAGCAGTCTTAAGTGGAGCATGGGAAGAGGCTCTCTCTACAGTAGGAGTAGAATAATACAGTGAAGGGTCTTGAACTTGAGAAACTCTCTTAGCTTTCCACTTGTTCTCAATTTCCCGCTCTTTCAACTTCTAGATGAAATCATTGATGTCCATGTTTGCCATCATCTCATTCTGCTTTAAAACCATCAGAAATGACTCCTATTTTGGAGGTAGAGCATCTGCCAAGCACTTAATTTTCTCCTAAGTTGTAGTCTTGACTTGATGATTAAACAACTCACTTAGAAGATAGTAGAATCTTTCAATCAGGTCATCAAGTGACTCGTTTCACACATACATGAAACTGTTAAACTCCTTCCATAAAGCTTTGGACTTGATGTTCTTCAATGCATCATTTCCCTCGTATCTCTGTTGTAAAGCGTCCCATAGAAACATAGAACATGTGAACTGTCTGAACTGATGAAAAATATCAGTTGCAATGGACTGGGACATAATAGCATAAGCTTTCTTCTCATAGTCATATAGCTTCCTCTATGGTTCAGTCATCTGTGTGACTAACATTGGAGTCACATCTTCATTCGGAGGTCTTAGATAACCACTCTCTATCATCATCCACAAGTTAGTATCAACTCCATTGATGTGGATTTCAAACCTGTACTTCCAATGGGGATAATCATCTAACGAAAGAAACTTGGGAGCTTTATTAAAGTTCCCTATCTTTGTCTCAGTGAGCAACAGTGTCTGAATGCGATGATTCTGGTTCGCCATCAAAGCTAAGTCCTCCATAAAGTCAAGATCAAAAGTGTCCAACACTTAGAAAATTCTGAAATCTGATGGCCAAATGTCTCTACTTTGGCCAAATATCGGGGGCCGAAAGAAATTCAACTAGGCGAATAAAGTTGATCAGCCGAGGGAATGAAGTCAGAATAGCTTGAGAGCCGAATGAAAAACTCAGAAAGACAACTCAGCCGAACGAATGAGTCTGGCGAATGAGTGAACTACCAACTGAAGCTATTCAGCGAATGAGCAAGCGAATGAGAGCTATTCGGTGAATGAGACTGACTCGGGCGAATGAGTGTGATTCGGGTGATCTATTCGGTCGGGTAGCTCATTAAGGCTCTCTAGGGTTTTCAGCTGCAAAAATCGCTATAACTTTTGATTTAGACCAAATCTAAGCACCAAATTTTGTACAGAACATCAAGACATGATTACCAGCCAATTGGGATGAAATATTTGACAAAACAACCAAAAAAAACCCTCTGATTTTCGATGAAACAGTGACTTGGAAGGCAAGAAACTTAGGGTTTTTGCAGATCTTGAATACCCAATTTCAGATTCAATGATTTGAAATAGAAATCGAGCAGAATCAAGAGCCATAGCTCTGACACCACTTTGTAGGACCAACTAGGAGCCCAGAAACAGCCCGGTTCCAATGGAGATCCGGTCGACAGTCTCTGGAATAGTGCGGAATCCTATTCCAGGGTTTTCCAATCGAAACCAACAGCACCCATGGTGATCCGAAGGTGAAGGATGAACGTTTGATGCAAGATAGAACACCACGAGATTAGAATCGAACATGGACAGCAAGAACCGCTCAAACTTTTAGGGTTTGACACTGGAGTGCTCTGGGAAGAAGGAGGGCTCGAAAAAGTTAGGTTTGAATCTGTTTAGGATGGTATATATAGAATGTAATCATTTGGCCGAATGAGTGGCCGATACAACTCATTTGGCGAATGGCTCAGCCGAATGAGCTTGGACCAGCGAATGAGTCATGCGAGTGACTCCTTCGATCGCCCTAGACATTCTGTAAGTGTTCATTCGGCCGAATGACTTCTTTCTTATAGTCATTCGCCTGAATGGGTCTATAAACATATATAATCAAAGTTAAACACAGTCAAACACATATAAACTTGAATAAACATTAAGAACAAGATAGAAATACTGATTTCATTAATGATATAAACTTTACACATCAAAATATCATACAAAACTGAACTAGGGTCATTTCGTGCACCAACAACAGTTAATCCCACAAGCGAGAGAATAATAACAAGGATAAAAAGATAAATCTATTTTCCTTAAGACATTGAGGGTTCGTCAACACTTCAGTTTTGGTAACTTTAAACCCTCATATTTTAATATTCTACATATAACAAACTGGGCGATGAACACAATCTTATGGGTGAATATCAAACGGGTTGAACACATATGAGATGGAAATTGGTATCTATAGTTGAATTACAAGTGGTGTTGAGTTATATTAAGTATGTGGTAGGATGTCGGCTCGGGCTTGTTCCCCTACCTATGCCCTATATATAAGCATAACTGATAGGATGAGAAACTGCTTGTAAATATAACTATGGAGAGGCCATTGTGTGAGACAGATGAATCAAACATTAACAAGACTCATGTATGACATTGTGATTGTGAATGTTAACAAATCAATGGTTTTCAATTACTAAACTTATGAACTCACCAACCTAGTGTTGACTTTGTTTAAATGCATGTTTTCTCAGGTGATGAACAGGTTTAGTCACCAGCATTCAGGGATTAAGATAGAGGAGTTTTAGAAGACCTAGCTTCATTTTGTCTGGAGCATACTTTTGAATGACAAAACAGTGAATCATCTTTTGTAGATCTTGTACAGTTACAAGATAGAAACTCAATGATTCTTTTGGATAGATTTACTTAGTTAAATTATGAACGTAACATTTTAATTTAACTTTGTAATTCTATATCAGTGTCATGTTAGCATTTCTTCTTTATATATCATGTGCTATGTAAACAATCTAATCACTTTGATTATGAAACGATATCGCGCCCCAAGAACCTTCCGCCCAACGGGAAAGTCGATCCAGCCCGCAGGCTTTGGGTGTGATAGATAGGTATCAAAGACATGGTTATAGAGAATTATAGGTCATATTAATTGAACGGTTTGGCCTAGACTACAACCTCCTTTGCTCCCACCACCATCGCAATCACCTCACTCCTCAACACCTACACCGCCTGCATCTCCTCATCTACCTCCTCCTCCGCCACCTCCGAACCATGAGTTGGATCCAGCTACAATCGCACTTGCCAGACTGCTGACCAATTAACTGAGGGAAGTAATTCCCAACATGATAAACATGATTAACTCCAACATTGGCAACCACACAGGTCAATCATCTGGGGAAGGTAGTGGCAACACCAGAAACTAGCAAGATTACTCCTACAAGAACTTTGTAGGATGCAAGCCACCGGCCTTCAGTGGCAATAAGGGAGCCTTCGGATTGATCCAATGGATCGAGAAAATGGAGACGACTCTAGAAATCAGTGGCTACCCTGACCAGTACAAAGTAAAGTATGCTGCTGGCTCGTTCAACAAACGAGCATTGACTTGGTGGAACGCTCAAGTACAAGTCAGGGGAAGAGATGAGGCATTGTCGATGCCTTGAGAGGACTTCAAGACTATGTTGAGGGCAGAGTTTTGCCAGAGGAATGAACTGAAGAAGGTTGAAACTAAGCTACTCAACCATGTCATGATTGGTGCTGGGCATCTGTCCTACACCACAAGATTTCATGAGTTGGCTACCTTGGCACCGGATATAGTGCCGACACTGAAGAAACATATATAGCGGTATGTCGGTGGACTATCGGCTTGTATCCAAGGGCATGTAATTGCTGCTCACCCTACTACCCTAGAGATGGCTGTTACTCTGTCATCAAAACTGACAGATGTGATGGTTGCTTCTGGGGCACTGAAGAAGGAAACCGAAGCAGCAAGGGTTGTAAGTTTGAGAAAGCCGGATAAACGCCCAGCTAACAAACAGAAGGTGGTCAAGAACTTTGTTGCGACCACTCAAACACCTATGGCTAATCAACCACCACCGCTACAGATCATCATCCACCAACTTCCTAGTGCAGGCAATGCAACAACTGTGGGAAGCTTGGTCATTGGGCTGCTCAATGCAGAAGCACAGGGACCCATAATAGGAACAACAATGTAGCTACTGCTGCTGCTGCTGACAACAGGTCTTGCTATAACTGTGGCGAGCCTGGACACTTCTCTCGGGATTGTCCCAAGAAAAACCAACCAAGGGCTCAAGTAGCCAGAGGGCGAGCCTTTCAGATTAGAGCTGCTGCTGCTCGACAAGACCCGAATGTGGTCACGGGTACATTTCTCCTATCTAACTTTTATGCATCTATATTATTTGACACTGGTGCAGATCAGAGTTTAGTCTCATCCGACTTTGCAAGCATCTTAATCATGTTGTGGAGTGTTTGGACTCCCCTTAGACTATTGAGATAGCAAATGGCAAACAGATAACAGTTGACACAGTACTTAGGAACTGCTCACTAACACTTGGTGATCACACATTTTCCATCGATTTGATGCCGATGGACCTGGGCGGTTTCGATATCATCGTCGGAATGGACTGGTTATCTCTTAACAGAGTTGAATTCGTCTTTTCCAAAAAACTACTACGTATTCCAGCGGAGAACAATCAGATCTTGGAAATTCATGGAGATCAATCAAATCGCAGTGTCAAGATAATATCCTGCTTGAAGGCACGCAAGTGTCCGAGGAAACAGTGCATCGCATTCCTAGCTCACGTTGTAGAGAAAGACAAGAAAGAAATAAAGATTCAAGATGTATCGGTTGTGAAAGACTACGGCGACGTGTTTCCGGATGATTTACCAGGACTGCCACCCGAGAGATCGGTGCAGTTTCAAATTGACATAATTCCGGGAGCGGTTCCTGTGGCTAAGTCTCCTTATAGACTTGCACCATCGGAAATGCAGGAACTGTCCAATAAATTATAAGAACTACTCGACAAAGGATTCATTCGACCGAGTTTCTCACCATGGGGAGCTTCGGTTCTGTTTGTCAAGAAAAAGGATGGATCCTTCAGAATGTTCATTGACTACAAAGAGCTTAACAAACTCAACATCAAGAATCAGTACCCGTTACCGAGGATTGATGATTTGTTCGATCAGTTGCAAGGAGCTCAGTACTTCTCAAAGATAGACCTGCGTTCAGGTTATCACCAGCTCTGAATTCAAGAGGAAGACATACCCAAGACGGCTTTGGTACCCGATACGATCACCACGAATTCATGGTGATGCCATTCGGATTGACGAACGCACTGGCAGTGTTCATGGATCTAATGAACCGGGTGTGCAAGCCGTACTTAGATCAGTTCGTTATTGTCTTTATTGATGATATACTGATTTACTCAAGAAGCAAGGAGGAACATGAACAACATCTCAAGACAATCTTGGAATTTCTGAAGAATGAGCAACTCTATGACAAATTCTCCAAGTGTGAATTATGGTTAAGGGAAGTTCAGTTCTTGGGTCATGTGATTAACAGTAATGGTATTCATGTGGATCCTACCAAGATTGAAGCGATCAAGAACTGGGATGTGCCCACAACACCGACAGAGATCAGATCATTCCGGAGATTGGCGGGTTATTACAGGAGATTCATCTCGAATTTCACTAAGATAGCCTTGCCTCTCCCAAAACTAACATAGAAGACTGAACCATTCGTCTGGACACAGAAACAGGAAGAGGCATTCCAAACACTGAAACAAAGTTTGTTCAATGCTCCAATCTTAACACTCCCAGAGGGCAATGATGGTTTTGTAGTATACTGTGAGGCTTCCCATCCGGGACTTGGTTGTGTTTTAATGCAACGAGACAAAGTTATTGCCTACGCATCAAGACATTTAAAGATACACGAGAAGAACTACACAACACATGACTTAGAACTGGGAGCTGTTGTTTTTGCTTTAAAGATATGGAGACATTACCTGTATGGTACCAAATGCACTATCTTCACAAATCACAAGAGTCTACAACACATGTTTGATCAAAATGAGCTTAACATGCGACAGAGACGTTGGGTCTAGCTCCAGAACGATTACGATTGTGCGATCAAATACCATCCGGGCAAAGCTAATGTTGTAGCTGACGCTTTGAGCCGGAAGGAAAGAGTCAAACCCTTGCGCGTTAGAGCAATGGGTTTTAACTGTGCAAACAAGTCTGAGAGATCAAATTCTACAAGCACAACAAGAGGCAATGGCAAGAAACAACTTGAGAAACGAGCTCGATTGTGGAGCCGAGAAACACTTTGAGACAAAAGAAGATGGAGTTATCTACTTTCAGGATCGTGTATGGATCCCGGCTGTAGATGACCTTCGAACACTTATTCTTGACGGGGCACACAAGACACGTTATTCTGTTCATCCTGGTGCTGATAAGATGTACCAAGGTCTTAGGTCGTTTTATTGGTGGCCATGTATGATGAAGGATGTGGCTACTTACGGTTGTAAGTGCTTAACATGTGCCAAGGTCAAAGCTGAACACCAGACATCGTCAGGTTTGTTGGAACAACCAGAGATACCACAATGGAAGTGGGAACATATAGCTATGGTTTTTATTACCAAGCTACCCTATACTTCCAGTGGACACGATTCCATATGGGTCATCATTCATCGATTGACCAAGTCCGCTCATTTCCTACCTATCAGAGAAAATTACAAGAAGGAAAAGCTAGCAAGACTGTATGCCGATGAAATAGTAGTACGGCACGGTGTCCCACTGTCTATTATTTCAGACCGGGACAGCCGATTCACATCGCGGTTCTGGTAATCATTGCAACGATCGTTAGGGACAAGTGTGAATTTGAGCACTTCTTATCATCCACAAACGGATGGACAAAGCTAGCGAAAGATTCAAACCCTAGAGGACATGTTGAGAACATGCATCCTAGATTTCAGTGGAGGTTGCGATAAACATTTACCACTCATCGAATTCTCTTACAACAACAGCTACCACAGCAGTAATGGATGTGCTCCGTTTGAAGCACTCTTCGGTAGAAAATGTCGGTCTCTAATTTGTTACACCGAAGTGGGAGACAACAGAATCACTGGGCCTGAACTTATTCAGGAAACTACTGATAAGATTGCCCGGATTGAACAGAGATTACAAGCAACACGTAGCCGCCAAAAGAGTTACGCAGACAAAGCGCGAAAGCCTTTGGAATTCCAAGTGGGTGACTGAGTAATGTTGAAAGTGTCCCCGTGGAAAGGTGTGGTTCCTTTTGGGGCTAAAGGCAAATTAGCACCAAGGTATGTCAGAAAATTCAAGATAACTCAACAGATTGGTCCTGTGGCATACAGACTCAGACTTCCAGATGAACTCAGCGGGGTACACGATGTATTTAATGTACCAAATCTTAAGAGATGTCTCGCTGATGAATCGTTAGTCATACCTCTGGAAGAGATACAAGTGGATGAACAACTACATTTCATTGAAGAACCTGTAGAGATTATGGATCGTGAAGTCAAGAGACTGAAACAAAGTCGCATTCCTATCGTGAAGGTTCGTTGGAACTCCAAACACGAACCAGAATTTACCAGGGAGCGTGAGGACCACATGAAAACAAGTATCCTCATCTATTTGAAGAAATAGTGCCCGACAGTGATACTTAAATTTCGGGACTAAATTGCTTTAACAATGGGAGCCTATGACACCCAGTACCTGATCGTCCGACAATTCCGTACGGTACATGTACTTTAACTATTTACTATGTGTAAATACAATGTGTAAAAAGACGTGTGACAACAGGACTCATAAAACAAACAACAATTGTATGTGTTTAAGTGAAAACTTTAATACAGTAAATACAACAACTCATGTGAAACAACAGTGTGAAAGCGAATGACAAAGACATATCAGTTGCGATCTGATGTCCACAAATAACAGGAATCAGATGGCCGACAATTCAGTGAGAAAACAATATGAATCCAATGATAACAATGTGTAAGCGGTTTAGTTTAGTTGAGTCCGGCTGTGAGGAAATTCAATTCGAAATAACAACTTAGTAGCGTTTACGAATGATAAACCGACAGTGTGTTTGAGTGGGTGACGATTCACACAAACATATATGTGAGTTTAACGTTTTGAATGAAAACTGAAAAGTAGAAAACAAAAATCAAAAAGTGAAATCGTCGTCGTGTTCGTTCGGGTAACGATTCGAACGAATACGCGCGAAGGTGAAACGATCTGACGAAACAAATAATAATAAATGTTTTGAAACAATAAAATAAATATAAAAACATTTAATAGGAATTACAACCTTAAAAAGAATTAAAAAAAACTATTTTATTTAAATTCGTAAGCGTCACGAAAACGAATACCGAGCAAATGAAACGAACCCGAACTTGCTCGGGGTATAAAAACCCCAACCAAGCAATTATCCCTAATCTATTTCGTCCACCTTCCTCTCTCTCTCTCTCCACATTTACGTCTCTCTACTCTCTCTCTAGAAAACACCCACCAAACACCCACCTAAATCCTTCAATTCTTGCTCAAATCAAGAGATCTTGGTGTCAAAACGAAGCATGGAACATCTACAACACGAAAGTACAAAGGATTGGAGCTTTGGATCATCACAAACGAGGTAAAATCGAGCTTAAAGATTCGGTTTTTAGGGTTTTCTCTCAAAACCGTGTATATGAACTTGTAGTTTGATTACTAGACATTAAACCTCATTAGATTCACATGAAAACAAGTTTTGATTGAATGATTAAGCTCAAAATGATTTGGACAAGGAGATTTCTTATGAAACCTGCAGTTTTGGGATAAATGGAAACGGGAGGTTGAAGGTGAGTCAACCGAGAACCACCTTGTTGACTGAGAAATTATTTTTGACTGAAAACCCATGTTGTGGCCGAGAACCAATTTTTGATAACCGAAAACCCTTTCATTTGCTGACTATAACCGAGAACACCTGGTGTGAGATTCTTTCAATCGAGAACTATAAGAGCCGAGAACATCATTTTATTTAATCTCCTTGGTCGAAAACTCCAATTGTTGTAGCTTCCTTGTCCAGGAACACCATTTACTCTATTTATGACATATTGACCGAAAACCTTTGAGGGTGGCCCACAATTATTAAGTATTCATAATTAGCCAAGAAAACTATTTGTGCTTGTTTAATGAGATTGATAATTTGGATATGAGTTGTGGGTCACATGCCACCAAACAGTACGTAAGAAAGCCAAGGAAATTTATAGAATTTGACCATTAAATCAAAGTAGTTTGATCCAAATGTTAATCGAGAACCACTTGGGTTGGGTGCAACCGAGTTAAGGTGCTCTCACTTATACTACTTAAATTTTGGCTTAAAAACATAGATGATCTTAAAAGAAGTGTTCTAATCATAAACTATAGTTTAAAAACATGTCAAAGGGTATGACTAATTCCTATTTTAATCAAAGTAACAATAGGGTTTACTTACAAACTAGGTTACCCGATTCTACTACAAGGTTGACGGAATGATAAACTTTCATTCTCAACTATTTTGAAACACGTCACAGGATCATGTCTTTATAACATAATACTTATATAAACCCACTCAAGCGAGAATGATCTTATAAACAAAGAATGTATTTCGTACTAATCTTATTCTAAATTGATTAAGTACTAGTATGTTATACTATCAAACTAGTTCAAGAAAAAAAAAATCATGATACAAAGACTCACAAAAGTTAACCAACTTTAAGGTTAATCCATGAATTGAATAACTTGTATTTATAAGTTACAAACATCATGAAATCAATACATGATCGTGAAAACATACCCAAGAACAACAACGAGCGCGTGCATTTCTTGCTTATACTTAGTCAACCACATCAACTATAAGGTGAGTTCATACACCCCTTTTCTAATCTTAAGTGATTTCAAATCTCGGGGCTGAGAAACATGCTAAATATTTTATTTACTTAAAAGTTTTAGTACAACATATTGATTATACTATGATTTAGATAATATTGTTTGACTTTATTATCGTTTATCATTGTATGTATGCTTGCGTGATCATATCATAATTGGGACATTTAGGATGAAACATGATAATATTGCTTCATGACTCATCAACACGATAAAATAATACAAGTTATAAGAGTTTTATCTTATAACACCTTATTATTCCTACACGAATGAACAACGAGATAACCAAGTAGACAAGACTCTGATAATGACAACAACTAACAAGAATGATATGATGATAACATAATTTCACAATATCATTCACCACCGGAGATAGCTAGTTCTTACCACACTATGCATACAATTAGGTGAAGACTATGGGATAACATGAGATAATTACTAATGAAAACAAAAATGATGATCATGTCCACATAACTTCGTGATCTCATTCACCACCTGAGCTAACTAAGTGTAGTAAGACTAGTTCTTACAACACTGTAGTTACAACTGGGGTGAAGGCTATGGGATGATAAGAACGATAATTATGATAACGTAATTTCATGATAACAAAATCATTCACACATTTACTAACATCGTGTAATAGGACAAGTTCTTATATCACAACAATCATGTGTTCATGTATTCAAGTTCAATTGTAAGTCCCTCATAGGTGAATCGATTACCAGTTAATTTAGTAGGACTAAACCGACGATAACGTAGTGGTACCATAGGTTTGACAAACTGCAGGCGAGTGAGGTCGGTACGTTGATCGTAATTATCATTGGCCGGTAACGTATGACCGGTAACAGGGCGACATCAGGCAAGTTTGGTAAACGACACATGGTGATATTAATCTATAGTAACTAATTGTATTTAATCCACCGATTCTATTGACCAGTAGACTGAGGATTTTCGATTTTCTCTCATATCACATTACTGGTAGTCGTTTCGTTGAAATCTATGAAAACACAAATGTGATAGAGGTAAATCGGATGCATTGTGATCTGATTACGTGAGGATCGCAGTGGATTCCTTTTAGGCTCTATGCATTCCAAGGGAAATCAACGTCAATAGGTTGACTATCACTTCTATTATTAGTTGTGAATTACAGTTAACTCCACAAGCGAGAGAATAATAAAAAGGATAAGATTTAATAAATCTATTTTCCTTAAAACATTGAGGGTTCATCAACACTTCGGTTTTGATAACTTTAAACCCTCATATTCTATTATTCTACATATAACACACTAGGCGATGAACACAATCTTATGGGTGAATATCAAACGGGTTGAACACATATGAGAAGGAGATGGGTATAGTTGTTTGCAAGTGGTGTTGAGTTCTACTAAGTATGTGGTGCGATGTTGGCTGGGGCTTGTTCCCCTACGTATGCCCTATATATAAGCATAACTGATAGGATGAGATAGTGTTTTTAAATATAACTATGGAGAGGCCATTGTGTGAGATGGATGAATCAAACATTAACAAGACTCATGTATGACATTGTGATTGTGAATGTTAACAAATCAATGGTTTTCAATTACTAAACTTATGAACTCACCAACCTAGTGTTGACTTTATGTAAATGCTTGTTTTCTCAGGTGACGAACAGGTTTAGACACCAGCATTCAAGGATTAAGCTAGAGGACTTTTAGAAGACCTAGCTTAATTTTGTGTGGAGCATACTTTTGAATGACAAAACAGTGAATCATCTTTTGTAGATCTTTTACAGTTACAAGATAGAAACTCAATGATTCTTTTGAATAGATTTACTTAGTTAAATTGTGAACGTAACGTTGTAATTTAACTTTGTAATTCTATATCAGTGTCATGTTAGCATTTCTCCTTTATATATCATGTGATATGTAAACAATCTGATCACTTTGATTATCAAACGATATCGCGCCCTGAGAACCTTCCGCCCGACGGGAGAGTCGATCCAGCTCGCCAGCTTGGGGTGTGACAAGTCATTCGTTTGATCCGTTCATGCGAATAGGGCCATTCGGTTCTCTTGTCCGAATGAGCTCTCCTATTTAATAAATGCCTTTCGGCCGAATGAGTCAGTCACATCTGTTTCATCATTCGGCCACACTGTATGAACCTCTCTTCGCCCGAAACTCCTACTTGCCCATCCTTTTTGTTTTTCACCTCAAATCTGCCATTTTCTAATCATTTTTCACACCTTCATTGTTTCAGGTAGTATTGGAAGCAAGATTGTTCGTTTTTGACCAAGGATTAAACCCTAACCGTTTGAAATTTTGGTATTCTAGGGTTTGAATCTGTGCATGTCAATAACCGGTCAAAATGAACATTAATCAACTTGAAACAAGTTTTAAAACCTTAATCGGACCCCTTTGAGTTAAATGTTACCATTTTTAGGGTCTGATTGGAGATTTTGGGAGATTGGGTGTTCAAAGTTCATCGGTCGCCCGAATGAGACTTATTCGCACCACAGAGTCAACCGAATGAGTGGGTTCAGCCGAATGAGAGTCTTTCGGTCAAAGAGTTGACCGAATGAGGTCATTCAAACCTTCTAGTCATGCGATTGAGTGGGTTCAACCGAATGACTACATTCGTGTGTCATTCGGATCACACCACTCATTCGACCATCATTCTCACTCGCCTGACTCTCATTCGTGTGATACTGGTTCATTCGTACCACTTGAACACTTGGGTTAAAATTTTTATTTTGTTCAATTGCTTGCTGAACTAAACTGATATGTTGTTATTCTTCTGTGTTTCAGTATGGCAGGCTACAAAGTTTTCCCAAAGAACAACATATGTGCACATCTTGATGTTAACCCGGCGAATGCCAGACATTTTACAGAGATTATCACATTCTTGAGACAATCCATGATATTTCCAGCTATCTCTACCGTTCATGTGCCATACCTATCTCATCAGAGAGATTTCTGAAGCTCGGCTGATATTGATTGTGAGGAAGAGCCTCCTATTATCAGAGGAAAGGTCAAAGGTCAGGATGTTGTAGTATCTGTTGAGCATCTTAGACGGGTTTGTGGATTTCAGGACTCTCCAGATCAGCCTTTCACTCTTGACAGATACTTGGTTTGTTGTTGTTTCATGAGGTGCAAGTATGACGGAGATCTGGAGGCTGGGGTGCTGAACATGGTTTTCTCTACCCGCAGTTCAAGTATTTATGCCATGTCCTTATTCATTGTTTGGGATCAAGGCGAGGAGGATTCGATGATCTTAGAGAGACACTTTAGTGTGCATTTGTGCCTTTGGTGCTTAACATTCCGTTCAACTTCTCCGAGATGGTCTTTACACACATGAAGGAGAACATGTACCTGAAAGGCGACAAGAAGTTCTTGATGTACCTGAGATTTCTTCAAATGATCTTCGATGCACAAGTGCCGAATCTTCCAAAAGCCAACTCAGATATCATCAGAGTAAAGCACATGACTGAGATAACCCTCAATAGGGTTCTTTCTTATAGGGGAAATGAGAAGAAGCCTCCTACTCGTCGTCTATTTGGCCACCTTCTCAATCCTGACTACATTCCACCTATTGGGAGGAGGTGGAGACACGAGGATTCTGATTATGATCAGGAGGATATCATTGCTCTAGGAGGTGATGATGGAGATGATGATGATGATCATGATGATGGCGGGGGTGCTGGTGATGCTAGTGGTGCTGGTGTGAGTGATGGAGCTAGTGGTGATGTTGGTGATGCTATTCATGACCCTGAAGCATCTACTGTTTCTATATCCACTGTTTATACTCCATTAGAGACGGATAGTTGATAAAATATTTTTTAAAAATGTATCTACATGTTCCACCCCGAGTTTTGGTAGAGATCTAAAGAGAGAAAGGGGCTATGATCTCACCTGTGTTATTGAAGTGTTTTGATTTTGAGGTATCACACAAAATCTGAAGAGAATTCTGCAATTCATTAATGTTTTATGAGTTCCTTGTATTTGAATTGGATTATCAGAATATTCCTTGCTTTTGATAACATGGAATCGTAGTTTAAGTCATCAAGCTGATCTTAATCCTTAATCAGCATTCTTAAGTTAATATTGCACAAAGTGCGATAAACAAGGGACCTATAATGATTTAGGTTCCTATTAAGGAGTTTATGACTAACTGGATTAATCACGACATTTTCGGATTAATCATATAGATGTTGATTGTTTATTATTTCATTAAACAATTTCCTAGATGAATTTCTGGCTTAGGAATAGTCAATCCTTGTTATTGATCATTTAGGTATCATGAAACATGAGAATGTGATATTAAAATATGTTTAATAACCATGCTAAATGTACTAATCTGACTATTATCATAAACATCAGATCGTTATTCTGGTGATTATCTTGATGCTTATCATTAGTTTGAAATACTTGGATTTAACCTAGCATTTCAAGAGATGATCAAGACAAACACAATCATTGTTACACTCAAATGGTTTAAACCATGTTAATCTAAGATATAGTTTCATGAAAACCGGGCATTACAACGATTCAAAACAAGGATTTACCCATTAAAAGTTCAAGTTCTTCGTTTATAATCATTCCTAGCCGTCATCTAGGCAATAATCAACAATCCTAACTATTTTATTATATTCAAAACAAGATTTAATCTAACCATTATCAAACAAGAAGGTTAAAAAAAAAACATTACCTAATCTGACGGATTTGTTGGGCAGATATGATGATCGGGACTTTTAGATATGTTTCTTGGTGCGATCCGTGGGTTTAAACACCTTCAAGATGGAGTTTGGATAGTGAAAATTGGGTTATAATGGTCTGGAAGTCAAGTTTATTCGTTAGAAATCAGATCTGATCAAGAAAATCAGATTTTTATGCCTGCTACTTCCGTCGCGTACCGCCGAGGGTGGTAAACAGGTTCTTCGCGTACCTCCACCGCCTTAGTCAGACACGATTTTGTTTTCGCGATTCCGGGAGCATACGAACTCCATTTTGCGCACGGTTTTCGCCTACGTTCATGATTTTTCAAGATCTTTCCAATGGTTATAATCTAAATACCTAAAGAGTTCAATATATTTGACCTCTTATTTAACGCTATATTCGATTCAGTGTATCTTGAAATCGGAGTCTCGTTTCGCGATTTCGCTTACACTCATTCTCTTCATTTCCGAGTTATGATTCTAGACATGAAATCGGTTGGTCATCTATTTGAATAAGCATTATGTGATGGATGTTTCTTTGCGATCTACTAACACCAGATTCCTGAGTAACTACAAGTCATGAACTGATATGATATTATATGGTCTTTCTGGAACATACGTAATAATGAATGTGGATTTCAAGCACGACCAAATGTGATTTCGTTATTAATGACGTAATTCTCGAATACAATTGTCACAGTCTCCCCCTGTTATTCGAATTTCGTCCCGAAATTCAGTTTGCGCTCATCTGTGATTGTGTGTTTATGAAAACAAGTGAGGATATTTCCTTTTCTTTTTCATACGATCCTCACTTCCCAAGTGAAATCAGGTCCGCGCTTGGAATTCCTTCTAATCTTCAAGATAGGTATCCGACTGCCTTTCAGTTTCTTAACTTCTTGATCCATAACCTCAACAGGTTGTTCAACAAACTGAAGCTTATCTTCAACTTGAATTTCTTCAATAGGTAGGACTTGTGATTCATCTGATAGACACTTTTTAAGATTGCATACATGAAATACATCATGTATATTGCTGATTTTGGAAGGTAATTCCAATCGATATGCTACTGGTCCAATCCTTTCAAGGATCTTGAAAGGACCAACATATCTAGATGCTAGTTACCTTGTTTCCCGAATCTGACTATGCCTTTCCGTGGAGAAACTTTTAACACAACTTTGTCTCCGATTTGAAATTCCAAAGGTTTTCTTCGAGTATCGGTGTTGGTCTTTTGAGGATCCTGTGCAGCTTTGATTCGATCTCGTATAACAGCAATCTTATCAGTTGTTTCTTGTATAAGTTCCGGACCTGTAAATTGACTTTCACCTATTTCAGCCTAGCAAACAGGAGAGCTACATTTTCGTCCGTACAAAGCTTCAAATGGCGCGCACTTGATACTTGCGTGATAGCTGTTGTTGTAGGAGAATCCAACA
>SZYD01001169.1:0-43654 GCA_009363875.1 Mikania micrantha | reverse complement strand
CTCCGATAGCAAAGGCTCTTCCACGGGGTGCTTGAACTACTTGTGGGCCTTCCTCGGGTAGTTCTTTGCAAAGTGGCCTTGTTCGGCAACAGTTGTAGCATCGACCGTTGTTCTAGTTGGCTGGTGGAGGGAAGCTTAAAGTATCATTGTTGACTGCCGGATTTGGTGTCATCCTGCACTGTTAGACCCAATCCCTTTTCTTCCACAACCCGTGCATTGACGGCATTGGTTGCTTGCAACATGGGTGGTACCGGCACTTAGTATCACACAAAGATGTGGGCCAGTATATTGTTTCTTGGGCACATTCTGCGGTGCCATGGCTACTTGATTGAGTGGAGTAGCCATAGTGTAGTTCTTGATCGTCTTTTTTTCTTCTTCTAGTGATGGTGGGGTTTCTTTGAAGATCTCTCCTTGTGTTTGCCAGTGTCAGCCTCTTTCTTCAGAACTCCAGAGGCTACCATAAGATCAGTGAGTTTCCCAGACAAACTCACAGCAGATTCTACAGTAACAGGGTTTGCCTGCAACAACTAAACCCTGAATGCAGGCGGGAGTCCACCCACATATCTATCAATCCTCTTCTCTAAAGTTGGTACCCATGTCTGGCACCAAAGTAATCAACTCTTGATAACGAGTAGTATATCTCATGTGATCAGCCCCTTTCATAACATGGTTTGACAGTTCAACCTCCAGCTTTGCAGTTCGTTCTTGGGGCAGAATTCCTTCGTTCTCAGCAAGGTCTTGAAGTCATCCCAGGTCATTGACATCGCTCTTCTCTTCCCCTTGCATTGAACTGACCGTCCCACCAAGTCAAGGCTCGCTTATTGAACGTTCCAGCAGAATAGCGAACCTTGTGGTGCTCTGGACAACTGCAGAGGTCCAGAGTAGCCTCAATCTTTTCAATCCATTGGATTAATCCAACGGCTCCTTCGTTCCACTAAAGCTAGGTGGTTTACATCCTACAAATGACTTGTAGGAGTAATGAGATGTACCGCCAGTATTCCCACTGGCTTCCCCAGATGAATTTCCAGTGTTGTTGATGTCATTTCCGGATACGGTTGAGCATCTCCGGTATTACTTCCTTCAGCTGGTTAGTCAGCTGACTGCTCAGTAAATTTGCCAGTGTGATGGTATCAGGATCCAGTATCTGGGTCGTGCTCGGGCCTGGCAGTGGGTTAAGTGGAGGAGGAGGTGGTGGTGGTGGTGGTGAATCAGCCGGTGATGGGGTTGAAGAGTGTGGAGCCAAATCGTGCGGTGGTGGTAACTAGGGAGGTTGTCTTCGTGGCGGCATTCTGATCATAACCAAAAGAATATTGGTTGGTGCTATGATCGAATACAGAAAACACAATGCAATAAAGTCTTAATTCCTGTGTTCTCTACATGTAGGGTCCCTAGGTTATAGTCTAGGCCAAAACGTTTAAATAAGTGACCTATGTTTCTCAATAACCATGGCTCTGATACCAATTTGTGACACCCCGAACCGGCGGGGTAGGATCGGATTCCCCGTCGGGCAGAAGATTCCCGGGCCGCGATATCTTGAGTGATAATCGGGATGATCAGATTGTTTACATTGCACATGATATATAAATAAGAAACTGCTAAAATAAAATAGAATTACAAAGTTAAATTACATCAGTTAAGTTTATAATTTAACAATGTAAATCTACTATCACATCATAAATCTTCTATCTTGTGTCTGCACAAGATATACAAAAGAAATCTGTATAATGATGCTTCAAAATATGCAGGTCCAAAACGCTAGGTCCTCTATCTGGTAACCTAGTCCAAAAAGATATAACTCTTCAGTTGACCTGTTCGTCACCTGAGAAGTCATGCAAAAATAAGTCAACACAGGGTTGGTCAGTTCATGTAGTTTTTTATGAAAATGAATTTGAATAACCTGAATGACAACCTTAACCTCACCATTCACCACCTATACCATCCGCTTCAATATGCTTATATATAGGGCATATGTAGGGTCGAACTTACCGTCCGCCCAGCCACCGTCCCACCACATACTAAACCACATGATATATTGTTCCTGGTGATAATTAAGCATTTAATTTCACTACTTTGATACCATAACATATGATTTATAGCATTTGATTACCCTGAAAATATTTGCCTTGAACCCCCGAAGTGACAACCTTAACCTCATCAACAACCCTATGATATCCAATCAAGCATGCTTATATGTAGGGCATATGTAGGGTCGTACTTACCGCCCGCCCAGCCACTGTCCCACCACATACCTGACCGCTTAGCATATTGTTGTTAATAATAATTAAGCATTTCACACTCCATTCACCTTCAATTTAGATTTTGATTTCCACAAATAGATTTACCTTTGATCTCTTGAGTTCACCATGTATTCATGATTTCCCAAAAGCACTTGTAGAAATATAACATTAAATGGATAATTAAACTAATAACTAAGCATTTAAATACAACTAAGACATGATGATTGGGCCTTATTTTACTCAATCAATTAGACTTAGTTGTTGGTGGTTGTCCAAGTTGAACCCTCTCACACGTGACCAAATCAGGCATGACTCTCAAGGAGTCTACCTGTGTGTGCCAGGATTTTAATGATGCCCATATCAGCTTGACCCATTGGTCTACTGTACATGCCGGGACTTTACGGATATCCTTTGATTCTTGATCTTGTTTGATTCTCATGATTTTTCTTGATAGTTCACGTTATTGCCCATTTAGCTTGACTACAAGAGTCTACTATTTATGCCGGGACTTTATGTGTGTTACACGTGTTCTTGATTTCTATAGAACTGACATCCACCTTGACTCAATCATTAATGATTTCATTAGGTTTTAATGATTTCATTATTTCAATGATTCACACACAATTCTGATTTCCTTGAGTCTCTTGATTTTGATCTTTAGAATTCCATGATTTCACAATGATTATAAATTTATGTGTAGTATCCTTTGATTTACTGATCCACACACTGGATTAGTTTCTATTTCATTTGATCTTTAACTTTAGTTCTTTTGATTCCACTTTGAATTTAGATTCTTGAATTAGAGCTTGATGAACTAAGGGTTTGTTTAGAGTTTTAGAATTAAGATATTACTCATAAGAGTAATTAATTAACTTGTAAGTTAATTCTGCATAGCAAATTTCCTAGACAGGAGTATAGGAGTATAAACAAGCATATATAATAAAGCAATTCATAATAAGTAAAAGCATTTACATAAGACAATTTAAATAAAACAGTTTATGCATGCTTCTTAGCCCCGCATTTGAAAACAAAAGGGTTTAGAAAAGGAGCAATGAACTCACCTGTGTTGCTGTGCAAATGGTCTATCACAATGTGCGCGCTTGTTGTTGTAGCTTAGGTTTCTTCAGTTCCGCAATTGTTTTAAAAGAAGTCGAATACGATAAGTATACATATTAGCCGTCGTGTCTAGGGTTTGGTCTCGGTGTGCAACTAAGTGTCCTAAGTACTAGTGTGCTTCTAAGAATTACTCTTCTAGTCTAACTTAGATACCCCTTTATAACCCATATCCCATAATTAGTCACCACAAGTCTTAATTAATATGTTTTAATCAAATTCATTTTAAGTTAAACCATTAGTTTAGAAAATCATTTAATTTAATTTAACAAAGTTTATAAACCACCTTCTTTTATTAAAATATCATTAACTTAGCTTAGATTACATTAATCATATGATGGGCTTTAATTATACCCATTGGGCCCACCTAGGCCCATTGATAGTCTTTGATTATTAATTGATCATATCTCAAAACCCTTGAACAATAAAACATAGATAACCAATTCTTTTAGTTTAATTATCTATATTACTTTTCCTAAGGGTTAAGTGTTAATAAATTAAACTAACACTCACCTTTAGGTCGTTGTTTTGTTTCTAGATGATTGGAATAATATCCAAGTACTCCAAGCCCACTCAAATAGATGTTATCAACCATTCTTACTTAGATCTTACATTGTTTAACCTACATGGGTCTTTAAAAAAAATTAGTATGGGTTTTGTATAGTAACACCTTCATTCTCACCCCATGCACACACATAAAGTTTATTTCATGCATGCATGTTATGAGGTCTTATTCTCACGCAAAAACTTAGGTTCGTAGTCACCTAAATGTTCATTAGGTTCGCTGCTATCATCTAGCTTAAATGTCCCAAGGTTCGGCTAGTTTAAAGGCACATCCTAGGTTCGGTCTTCCCCAAGGCAGCGAACCTTTTTCTGGAAACCCCTAGGGTTCGGCTGTGGTATTAGTTCCAGCTAACACTGGTTCGCTCGAAGGTTCGGTCAAAGGAGGATGGTTCGTGTCCATAGTGGTTCGGCTAGCTCATAAAAGAACCATAGGTTTGTTGGCAGCCAAGGGTTCGCCCCACTAAGGAGGGTTCGTGCCCATCTGGTTCGTGTAATGCTTCGGCTGGGTGTTCCTAGTTCGTGGCAGTTCAGGTTCGGCCGAGAGGAGGTTCGGCTAGTAGGACACAGGTTCGGCTGGCTCATGTAGGTTCTTCCACCATTGAAGGTTCGGCCAGAAGAGGAGCTCCCAGGTTCGGCCGTATACCCAGGGTTCGGCCTATCTTCTTCTTCAGCTTAACAGGTTCGGCTCCTCGCAACAGCCACCATGTCCAACCCTGATCTCCATTCAACGACTCTATATGTTGTAGCCATGCTTTCACTACATCATAGTTGTTTACCCAAGCCTATCTCATGTTGTTTAAGTGTTTAGGCCGTCCAATATATCAATAAGTTGCTAAGAAGGTGATTTATACAAATACAAAACTAAAATTTTACCTCAGAATCAGTGGATGTAAGCTTGAATTCCTTGTACTTTCTTGATCTACGTGAAGAGAAGGTCGTTTTGACTCCAAGAACACTTTAATCCGATGCAAGATGGTTGAGTAATCTTAGAGAGATGGTGGTTTGAAGCTTTCTAGAGAGAGAGAGAGAGGGAGGGTAACGAAAATGAGGAGAGAAAATGGGTTGGTGGAGGTTGTTGTGGTGTATTCAATGCCACTTTTAATGTTTCAAAACACCCGGTGGTTCGGTCTCTTTCGGTTTCACGTAAAAATATCGGTTTCTCGTAGGTTTCAAAACGAAACGACTCAGTTTATAACATAAGATTTCTAAATTTATTTTAAGTTGTGATTCTTAATAAATTAACTAATTATCTTTTGTTTATTTTAATTTCAAAAATATTACGTTTACTGTTTAAAATCGATCGTACAGTCGTCGCGCATATTCGTTCGAATCATCATTCGTAGGAACACGACGATAACTATTCTTTCCAATATTGTTTTCTAATTATCGGATATCATTCAGAACGTTAAACTTCCAGATTTATTCGTACAGATCGTCACCTCTACGAATAATCCGTCGATTTAGCATTCACGTAACGACATCCGTGTTGTTTTGTTCTATAAAGCCTCACATACGTTTATCCATAATAAAATCCTAACACATAATCATATGATGGTTCTGTAATGTCAGATAATTATCTGACTGATGAACCGTGTTTTCTGAGTTTTGTTTTCTCAGAAATGATTCTGAATTCACTGTTTGATAATACGAAATGAAAATGACTTATGATATTGAACATAACATACAATGAAAACATATAGTTCGTACCTGATTACTGTTCATAGCACTGTTGAGATCACTGTTCCGGTACGGTTCCGGCACTGATGTCACATGTATGTTGCGATGTTCCTAAGTATCCTTGAAAGCCAGTCTTGCATAAATAGAAAAACAAGAAAACTTGGGACAATCCCAAGATACTGGCGACGAAGGGCGAAAATACTGGTGACTAAGGCCTAAATGCTGGCGACTAAGGCCGGAATGCTGGCGACGACTAAGGTCGAAATGCTGGCGACTAAGGCCGAGATACTGGCGACTAGGCTAGAATTCTGGTGACTAAGGCCCGGTTGTATAGCATATGAATGCTATATTTTGAAGGATCAATGGTAATACCTTTGAAAATGAAATTGTCAGTCACTCATGCGTGTACTGGTCCCAAAATCTACAACTATACCGGGATATTTCAGAGGATCCTTAGTTATAGCCCTCGATAATGAAATTGTCAGCCACTCATGCATTTACTGGTCCCATTATCTTAGACTATAATAGGATAAACGTGCGCAACTGGCGAGGGTATGAACCCTAAAGTATGACTTAAGATGGATGGCATTCCAGGATCTTGGAAGAGGTTCTCCTTCCATGTTGGTTAACTTGTATGCCCTTTTTCCAGCTTCGGATTCGATCTTATAAGGTCCTTCCCATTTCGGAGCAAGTTTTCCATCAGCTGGATTGGAAGTATTTTGAAATGCCTTTCTTAAAACCAAATCTCCAATTTGGAATCTACGTATTCTAATATTCTTATTATAGGATTTGGCTATCTTTTGCTGATACGTTTCCATCCTTATTCTTGCAATATCCCTAAGTTCATCAATAGTATCTAGATCCTCAGAAAGTATCTCCTTGTTGGATTCTAGATTCTGTAAACTTGATCTTGCAGTAGGAATAACCATTTCTGTTGGGAGAACGGCATCATAACCATATACTAAAGAAAATGGTGTTTGACCAGTTGCATTTTTTGTAGTTGTTCTATCTGCCCATAGGACAAATGGAAGTTCTTCAGCCCACTTTTCTTTCTTGGATCCCAAGTTTTTCTTAAGGTTGTTGATGATGATCTTGTTGCTCAATTCTGCCTGACCATTAGCTTGAGGATGGAAAGGTGTAGAGGTTATCATCTTTATGCCCCAGCTTTCACAAAAGTTTGTAGTCCTTTTGCCTATAAACTAAGATCCATTGTCACAAGTGCTTTCTCCGGGTATCCCAAATCTAGTCAGGATATTTCTCTTTATGAATGAGATTACTTCTTTTTCTCTAACTTGCACAAAGGCTTCAGCCTCAATCCATTTTGATAAGTAATCTGTCATAGCAAGCATAAACACCTTTCCTCCGGGTGCTTTGGGTAACTTTCCTACTATATCCATTCCTCATTTCATGAATGGCCATGATGAGACTATTGGATATAAATGTTCAGCTGGTTGATGAAGAATATTACTATGTCTTTGACAAGCATCACACTTCTGGAAATAAGATATTGCATCTCCTCTCATGGTTGGCCAAAAGTATCCTTTTCTCAGGATCTTTGAGAATAATGCTCTACCCCCAGTGTGATTTCCACAATCTCCATCGTGGATATCTTTCATTACTTCCAAACTTTCGGGTTTCTCCAAACACCTTCAGTATGGGCCTGCTATTGATTTTCTATATAACATATCCCGTATCATTGTGTATCTAAATACTTTTGCTTTAAAAGCTCTAAGGTTTGTTTCTTCATCGGGTATTTTTCCTGTTTGAAGGTAGTTCTTAATAGGGATAGTCCAGGATATTTCATGTGCTTCTGAATGATGAACCTCAGTACTTTCAGGTTCAATATTCTGATCGTGTCCTACATATCTATTGCTGGTCTTAAAATATGTAGGATGGGAATATTGATATCCTCAGGATTCCTTAGGGATGATGCTAGGTTCGCTAATGCGTCTGCTTCAGCATTCTCTTCCCTTGGCACTTGAGTGATATCAAAGTTGTAAAAATATTCTGCTATATCCTTAACTACCTCTAAGTATTTCACCAATTTCTCCCTTAGTTGTGTATGAGCCATTAAATTGATTGGCTATCAGTAGGAATCAACAAATACATGTAGATTTCTGATGTTCATATCCCTAGCTAATTGAAGTTCTGCTATTAGGGCTTCGTATTCTGCTTCGTTATTAGTTTCTTGAAATTCACAACTAATCGATTGGGGTATAATGTCCCCCTGTGGCGATTTTAGTATGATGCCTAGTCCTATTCCTCTCACATTTGAAGATCCATCTGTGTACAAAGTCCACTCACCAGTATCTTCATCCAAGAGTTTAATTTCCAAATCCACTTCTGATTGTAGATCATTACTAAAATCAGCCACAAAGTCTGCCAATGCTTGTGACTTAATTGTTGTCCTTGGTTCATAGATTAAATCATAAGTGCTGAGTTTCACTGACCATTTTGCCATCCTTCCTGATAGCTCAGGTTTTCTCAACACGGATTTGATAGGATAATTTGTTTTAATGTGTATTCTATGTGTCTCAAAGTAATGCCTAAGCTTAGTTGACACCATGACCAAAGCCAAAATTAGCTTTTCTAAGTGAGAATATCTAGTCTCATCATCTACTAGGCTTTTACTCACATAGTATACGGTATGTTGTGATCCCTAATTATCCTTAACTAAGACAGCACTTACAATAGTTCGGGACATTGCTAAGTACAATGATAGTGGTTCACCATCTTCTGGTCTCATGAGCAACGGCGGTGAGGATAAGTATTCTTTTAGATCCTGAAGTGCTTTCTCATGCTCTTCATCCCATTGGAACTTCTTATTCTTTTTAAGGATATCATAGAATCCTTTAAATTTTTCAGAAGATCTTGAGATGAATCTGTTGAGTGCAGCTATCCTTCCTGTCAATCTTTGCATTTCTTTTATGTTCTTTGGGGATTTGAGGTTTAGGATAGCTTGAATTTGTTCTGGGCTGGCCTCTATTCCTCTTTTAGTGACCATATATCCCAAGAAATTTTATAATCTTACCCCAAAATGACACTTAGATGGATTGAGCTTCATATTGTAATGATCCAGGATATCGAAGGATTCCTGAAGATCCTTAAGGTGATTCTCAGTTATCTTCGATTTGACCACCATATCATCAATATATACTTCCATAGTGTCCCCTAGTTTCTCTTTGAACATCATGTTGACAAGTCTCTGGTACGTGGCTCCAGCGTTCTTCAGGCCAAATGGCATTGATGTATAGCAATATATCCCTGTTGGCGTCATGAAGGTTGTATCCTCTTGGTCCGAAGGTTCCATTTGAATTTGTTGGAAGCCTGCCGATGCATCCATGAAAGTTAACATTTCATGTCCTGCTGTTGCATCTACCATGGAGTCTATATGTGGTAATGGAAAGGGGTCTTTAGGACAAGCCTTGTTGAGATATATGTATTCCACACAAACTCTCCACTTTCCATTCTTCTTTTGAACCACGACTACATTGGCTAGCCACCTTGGAAATTTCACCTCTCTAATCATTTTTTCTTTGAGGAGCTTCTCTACTTCCTCTTGAATGATTAGATTCCTTTCGGGTGCAAACTTCCTTCTTTTTTCGTGGACAGGCTTTATATTCCTATCTATCCCTAACTTATGTGTAATCACATCCGAGGATATTCCTGTCATATCCTCATGTTTCCATGCGAATGTGGAAACTCTTGATTTCATAAAAGAAATCAATTTCCCTTCAATATCCTCAGGGATATTAGTCCTTATAAGGACTTTGATCTCGGGATCATCGGGGTTTCGGAGTACTTCCTTTACTTCCTTCTCCCTATATTCCTGAGTATCCCCGAGGTCGCACTTTGATTGCTATGCTGATGAAGGTCTAGTTGTTGCCTTCATCGAAGATGAATAGCGCTCCTTGGCTTCTTGCTGATCACTGTTGATCTTCACTACTCCCCATGGTGTTAGCAGCTTGACACAATGATGAAAGGTTGAGGGGACAGCTTTCATATCATGTATCCAAGGTCTACCTAGTATAATATTATAACAAGATAGGGAGTCTATAATACAAAAACGTTGCATAGAGTTTACCCCCTCGATGTATACCGGTAGTTTGATCTCTCCAACGGTGGCTTTAGCTTCACCACTGAATCCGACCAGGATCAGAGACTTGGTAGTTATCTTTGATTCAAGGATATTCATTCTCTTGAGTGTTTCCAATTGGATGATGTTGACTGAGCTTCCTCCATCTATAAGTATCATGCGTACATAGTGGTTAACAACATATAATGTAATTACTAACCCATCATGGTGAGGGTCCAGGATATTCTCGTGGTCTTGTTCTTCAAACGATACCACTGTCTCAGTGGTAAGTGTTGATGTCTTTGTGGGTCTCTCTCCATTCTCCATCTTGGCTTCTTTAACATGTTTCCTAGCTGCAGAATAAGAGGTACCACAAATGTCAGATCACCAGAAATAAAATTTATTACCTTTGCATCCTTAGGTGGGAACAGCTCTTTTTTAGAATCCGTTGGGATCCTGTTGTCTTTCTTTCTTTTTCCCCAGCAGTTCCCTGAGATGTCCTTTGCTTAGTTGGTAGCTTATTTCCTTTCTTAGTGCAATGCAGTCATCTGTTATATGGCCTAAGTCCTCATGAAAGACACACCATTTGGATTTGTCTCTTGTTGCAAACTTCTTTTCCTTTGGTGGCCACCTGGCTTTTTCACCTAAGTCCTGCATAGCACACATTAATTCAGGAATATCAACAGAAAAACAATAGTCAGATATCCAAGGATATTCTTCATCATCCTCATCCTCATCCTCATCCACAGAGTTGATCTTGTGGTTATCAGCCTTATAGTATGGTTTTGACTTGAACCACTTGTTGGTAGGTGAGTCCAGCTTTCTTTTGCCTTGATCATTGGGAGGTGTTGTAGTGATCCTCTTCTAGATTTCTTTATCATCTTCCAACCTAATGAATCTCAATGCACGGTTCCGAACTTCATCCATGTTCCTGCAAGGATTCATGACCAAATCATCATAAAATGGTGAGTTTCTTTGTAATCCCATCTTAAAAGCTTGAACAGCTGTAGTGATAGCCAGGTTAGGGACATCCAAGGATTCTCTGCCAAATTTGTTGACATAGCTCCTGAGGGATTCGTTGGATCCCAGGGTTATCCTGTAAAGATCACTAGTCAGCCTCTCAAATGTCCTTCTACAAGAAAACTGATTGTTAAACAGAATAATAAAATGAGCAAATGAAGTAATTGAATATGGAGGAACATTAAGCAGCTATTTCAGGGCGGCCCCTATCAATGTTGAACCAAATCCCTTGCATAAGCATGCTTCCTTCAAATGTGGGGGTATAGGGTTAGTCTCCATCCTTTCCCTATATTGTGCCACATGTTCTTCGGAATCTGTGGTTCCATCATACAACTTCATGGTTGGAGTTTGGAATCTCTTTGGGATCTCAGCATCACATATTGGTGGAGCAAATCTAGAGATCCTATGGGTTGTTACAGGAACCTCAGGAATAGGCTTCACCACTCCTGGAACACTTGAGATCATATCCCTAAGTTTCTGTATCTCCTTAGCCACTTGGGGAGTCAGCCCTGATTCCTGCATAGAACCAAATTTAGTAGTATCAATGGGAGAATAGTTGAAAGTATTACTAGTGGTAGGAGTTAGACAAGAAGTTCCCGGGATACTGGTATTATCCCGAGGTATCCTTAACCCTTGGGATCCTGAAGGATCCCCGAGACTAGTCTGCATGGGAATGAAGTCTCCAGAATGATTTCCAGACATTCCTGATGTCTCGAAATCCAAGATCCTTGGAGCCAACAGAGTAGAAGTCTCGATCTGCTTATTCTTTTCAGCCCTCATAGTTTCCATTTCCCTAAGAAGCCTTTGATTCATTCTTTGTTGGTCCAACATTTGCTGCTGAACCTGCTGAAACATACTCAAAATATCATTGTTAGAAACAAGTACAGTAGCAGAAGTGGTCATCCTTGTTGATGGAACACTCTCAGCTACAAATGTGGTCTTCTTCCCAGGACTACTAGGATTATCGGACTTCTTGGAAAAAAAAGGAATCTGCGAGAACACATTAGTAGTAGTAGCAGAAACAATAGGTAATGAAGAAGTTGATCTCGGTTGTGAAGCCATTTTTCAATATGTTTCTTCCGAAAATGCCTTTAAACAAGGTTTTTGTTATAAAAAACACAAGTTTGCCCCACGGTGGGCGCCAAATTGTTTCGGGTAAAAATTAACAAGGTTCATGATTGCCGGCATAAAAACCTCGAGAGGTGACAATCATCACTCTGCCTTGTTCTTAATAATATAATCAAATTTAGGGATATTTAGGAATATATTTCGCGGTTCATGATCTTTCGGTTGGAATGTGTTTGACTCCTTCTGTGATTATTGCTCAACAATCTGTCAACCTGTTTCATCCTGAAATTTCGAAACTCAAATTAGGAATAATCAGAGATATCAGTTAGCTGAAAATATATTCCTAAATATCCCTAAATATTCATGTTCCTGAAATATTCCGGATGATTTTCAGTGCACAAGGCATAATTTGTCAACTCCGAGGTTTTTATGCCGGCAATCCTAAGGGATTAAGGGCTTTTCCTCATCTAAATCTCGTGTGTTTGGATATTTTTCTGTTTCATATTCTGAAATATCCCTAAGGATCCTCAGGGATATTTATGTTACAGTTTATGTATATTTGATATTACTGACTGTAAAACACAATACCCCACTTTTCTAATTCGGTTTTGCTAAAAATTATACTTGTAAAATTTTTACCCGAAACACTAGGATATTCTTTTTCGTCCTCATCGTCGTCCAGACAATTGATCTTGTGATTGTCAGACTTGTAATACGGCTTGGATTTGAAGGATTTGTTTGTGGGTGAGTCCAGCTTCCTTTTGCCTTGATCATTAGGGCGTGTTGTAGAAGTCCTTTTTTGGATTTCTTTATCATCTTCCAACCTAATGAATCTTAGTGCACGATTCCTATTTCGGGTAAAAATTAACAAGTATAACTTTTAGCAAAACCGAATTAGTTTAGTGGGAAATTGTGTTTTATAATCGAGAAAACAGTTTGTAAGTTAGTTTCAACAAGAATATCCCTAAGGATCCCTAGGGATATTTCAGAATATAAAATAGAAAAACAGCCAAACACACAAGATTTGTACGAGGAAAAGCCCTTAATCCCTTAGGATTGCCGGTATAAAACCTCGGGAGGTGACAATCGTCACTCTTTCTAGTTTATATTAAAACAACAAAATGAAATTACAATACAAGAGCGCAATCAATCGTTCACTAAGTGTAGAGAACTCTGAATCTTGTGAATATGAGCAAAAAATAAGCAGAAGTCAGCTAAGTGAATCGTGTGTGTTTTCCTAGATCGATGTTGCCTCAATTTATAGTAAGATACAATTAACTATATTCCCGAATATTCCGGCGGGAATCTCGGAATCATGACTATGTGACAGCTACCATGCCCATCAAACGTGTGGAAGCACTTCTGTCAACTAAACCCCGAATCTTTAGGTCAAATCTAGTCAATATGACCGTAGGTGACTTGTTCTCCACTTGTAGCCGTTATTTAGCATGTTTACCACGTTTTCTTTGACTTTATCCCGACTTTTAGGGTAAAACACGTCCACAATAAGTTACCTGCAAGACTAAGTCAAGCTATACAGAGAAAAGATCAATTAGCAACGTTAGCATTCAGGATACTTGAGGATATTTAAGGATACTTAAGAATCCCATATTCCGGATTATCCTCGGCTATCCCAAATCTCAGACCATAAAAATTGACCCACAACAATTTCGTACCTTATCCATATTCCTGTAAGGATTCATTAGCAAGTCAGCATAAAATGGTGAGTCTCTTTGGAATCCCATTTTGAACGCTTGAACAGTTGTAGTGATATCTAAGGATTCTCTGTCATACTTGTTGACATAACTCCTATGAGATTCATCACGTCCTTGAGTTATCCTGTATAGATCACTAGTCAGCCTTTCAAATGTTCTACTACAAGAAAACTGATTATTAAACAAGTTAACTAAATGAGCAAATGATATGATTGAATTAGGAGGAACATTGAGTAGCCATTTCAGGGTTGCTCCTGTTAATATAGAACCAAATCCTTTGCATAAGCATGCTCCTTTTAGATGTGGGGGTATATGGTTGGTCTCCATTCTCTCCATATATTGATCCACATGTTCTTCAGGATTTGTGGTTCCGTCGTACAACTTCATGGTAGGAGTTTGGAATCTTTTCCGGATCTCAGCATCACATATGGGTGGAGCAAATATAGATATCCTGTGAGTAATCGTGGGAACTTCTGGATTATATTTCACCACTCCTGGAACGCTTGAGATCATATCTCGGATTTTCTGTGTTTCCTTAGCTACTTGGGGAGTTATTCCTGTTTCCTGCGAAGAACCAAGGTTAGTAGTATCAATAAGAGAATAACTATAAGTGTTACCAATGATAGGGTTGGACATGAAAGTTCCCGGAATATGTATATTATCCCGAGATATCCCCAGATCTTGGGATCCTGATGAAATTCCAATACTGGTTTACATGGAAATAAAGTCGATCTCCAGAATGATTCCCAGACATCCCCGATGTCTCGAAGTTAAGGATCCTTGGAGCCAGTGGAATAGGAGTTTCAATTTGTTTATTCTTTTCATCTCTCAAATTATCCATCTCACTGAGAAGCCTCTGATTCATCCTTTGTTGATCCATCATTTGTTTGAACCTGTTGAAACATACTCAAGAATTCTGTTTCGGGTAAAAATTAACGAGCTTAACTTTTAGTAAAACCGAATTAGAAAAGTGAGGTATTGTATTTTACAACCAAATATCTTAAATATATCAAATCTGTAATCAGAATATCCCTCAGGATCCCTAGGGATATTTCAGTATATCAAACAGAAAAATAGCAAGACACACGAGATTTATACGAGGAAAAGCCCTTAATCCCTTAGGATTGCCGGCTTAAAAACCTCGGGAGGTGACAAATGTCACTATGCCTACTTTTTTAATAAGAAAGTGATTGAGATACAATGAAAGAGCACAATATGATCGATGTTAATAGTGTTAGTAAGCTTCTGTGGTGATCAGTGTGGTTCATGTGTCCTATATCAATCAATTGCCTCGATATATATACATTCAAATTACAAACAAACGGTTAACAACGTTCATAAAGCCGTTGCGAATATCTCGGGCACTTTCCAAATGTGGGAGACTTGTTCAAAATAATGGCATGAAGTTCTCCTTGATGCAGCGTTATATGATTAGTCAGTTGAAATCCCATTCCGTGATTATTGCTATTTCATATGTCAACCTGTCGCTTCCTGAAATCTGGCAAACAAGATTAGAAATAAACAAAGATAGTGATTAGTCAATAATATATCCCTAAATATTCCTAAATATCCCTGATCCTGAAATATCCCGGGTAAAATTTTAGTGCATAACAATTGCCCCCAATTTTTACAAATAGTCTTACAGCTGTAAAAATTTAAATTTCGAATTTTAAATTGAACGGTTTGAAGATTAATTAGACAGTTATGATCGGGATAGCGGTTACTGTAGGTGTCAGTTATTCTGCATATAATGATCACGTATCTTTCTTTCATATCACAAATCTCTCTTGATCGTCTTCTCCAGTAAGTCTCTGGTTATTATCCTCTTTTTTTTTTTCTTTTTTAGTTGATAAAATGTCAAACTCCACCTCTTCATCTAAATCCGGCGAGTTTCTCGACCAAAACATTCTGCCATATACTGAGCAAAATGTGTGCATCTTCGATGATGACCACATTGATTCCATGCAGTTGTCTCAGGCATTTCCCGATGAGACTACATTTCGTCGCTTTGATCCTACCCTCAAAGCTGATCATAGTTCCTCCTCTTGGGTCTATTTTCCAGAGTACCCCTTTTCCTTAGGATTATCTTTCCCTTTTCCCCTTCTGATTTATGAGTTCTTTCGTATTACCCGTCTCTGTTATCCTTAATTGATGCCAATGGGTTGGCGTTTACTTGTTACTCTCCATAGGTTGAACCAAAAAATATGGTTTGAGGATTGAGGTCCCTGAAATTTCTTATGTTTATTAACTTCGTACCCACGGTTACTCCCGAATTCTACTCCAAAGGAGAAGTAACGATCCTATTCTGGTTCATGGGATTACTATGAACGAAGAAGAGTGGAAACCATAATGAACAAAATGACAATTAACCAAACCATGGGCACAAAAATGACAATAAAATGGAAACCATAATGAACAAAATGACAAATTTAAACAATTGGACTAAAATTACAAATTACCAAATCACGTGGATTAAAATGACATTTTACTCCAAAAATAATAAATAAGGAAAATTTTTTTCAAAAAATTATGAGCCGGAGGTCTCTCATGAATAAGCATTTTTATCTCATTGGGATGGGGGTAAGATTTGTTTTCATCTCTCCCTGCGCCATAAAATTGGTTTACACTTGGTATGTGTTGTATATCTATTTTATATTAGTAATAGTTTTACAATGCTTATTCTTTATAAAACTTTCTGTAATACATATATCAATAAGCTAGTATGTAATACATAATCAATAAATAAACAAGTTGAGCTTGAAATTAAAAATAGTTGCGCATTTAGTCATTGTGTTCTTTTATATTTCTCTTGGTATGTCGAAACATGTATATTACATGAACTAAATCATTAAAATAATACAGTATATAATTTACTTATAAAAATAAAATAAAATGTTTTTATAAAAGTAAGAAACGTATGATTAATATGCTATTATAAAAATATATATCAAGTAAAAAATTATTATGAAAAAAAATAGATGCATTCATTTAATATTTTTATACTATAATTAAAAAAACGTGTAATTAAAAATGTAAAATAAAATATTCTTACAAAAATAAGAAACGTATGAATAAGATGTTATTATAAAAAAGAGTTAAATGTAATTTGCAACCCTGTGGTTTATTTCTTACCGGATGTTGCAGCCTTTCTTTTTTATTTTTGCAGCTCAACCCTGTGTTTTTAAAAAAACTGCAACATGCACCCATTCAGTTAAAATTAAAATAACTCTGTTAGTTCATGAAGGGTAAAATTGGTATTTATTATTTAAAAGTTTGAACCTTTAAACAAATAATAACGCCAAAATAATAATTCGCGACAATTAAAGGGGCTAGATGAAACTTTCAAATTAATTCCTTCGTGATCCCATGTCGCAAACCCTACGTGCGACTACATTGTTCTTTTCGTCTATTTGAATGACAATTGGATCCAGTTTTTTTTCTTTCTTTTTTAATGTTGGGAGCTGCAGCCGTTGAGAGACAAGAACGGTTATCATTCACGCATGATTACAGGTAACATAACTATAAGAATTAAACTCTATCTTGATTTATTCAATCAAATTAATTAATTCGTTTGCCATGATGCCGCTTTAGGTATATTGAAACAATGTCTTGGTTGTTGATTAAAACGTACGGTACATGATAGCCGCTTGCGATATGACATGTGGTTTAGGTTAGATAGGAAGTCAATGTGGAACGATGTATTGATTAAATATTTAGAATCATATCAATGTATCAAACTTTTATATTGACGCATTTGCTACGAAATTTTGCGTCGCAAATTTTTTTTTTCTCTAGTAGTGATGGAACGATGATAAGGCCGTATTCGATATTGGCAATCTCCAAATGAAGAAGAAAACAGATGATTGGACGTAAAGAAATATATGCTACCAATTTTCTGATGTTCTCCTTTCAGCAAACAAAGTGCAATATAAAATGATGAGTGCATGCAAAGTTAAACTGCGTGGGAATGTGGGATCATGGGTCTATATGCAACAGAATGGGATAACATTATGCGCATGAATTCCTACTCTTGTGCATGACTACTACTAATTAAAAGTTTGCTTTAATGCAATATAAACACTAGATTGAATGGGTCTTCACCCTTGTATTCCACTGGCTTCTTTTTTAAACGGTTCAGGTCAAGGTGGCTGGATTGTATGCAAACTATCATTTGACAAACAATAAATTACAATTTTATCCTTACGGAGTTATGTTAATTTTAACTAAATGGATGCAAGTTGCAGTCTTTTTAAAAACACAAGGTTGCAAGTTGCAAAAATAAAGAAGGAAGATTGCAACCTTCATTAAGAAATAAACCACAGGGTTGCAAATTGCATTTAACTCTATAAAAAAAATATATCAAGTAAAAAATTATGAAAAAAATAGATGCATTCATTTAATATTTTTATATATTATAATTAAAACTTTCATTCTTTTCTGGTTTTAATCACTGAAACCCATAGTTAAATTTAAAAAAAAATGAATTAATAATTCTTTTATGCAAGATATAATTTTAATTTCTTAAACTACATGTTACAAGTCATTTAGAAATGTGTGGTGATTAAATTCAACAAACGAGTGTAATGAAAAGCAAATGTCAGTTGCAACAAAAATCCCTTCCACATTCTCTTGTCACTAATATCTTTCCCCATACATGTAAACGAACCTAAAAGTTCATTAATTGCTCATTAAATGTTCGGCTGGAAATTCTTTTATCTTCGTTTAATTAAATAAACAAACATTAAGACGCCTAGTGTTCGTTTATTTATGTTTATAAATTGTTCGGTTATGTTCGTTTATTTGTGTTCTTTAATGTTCGTTAACTATGTGATGTTAGTTTATGTTAGGTTAACTATCTAATTTACAAATGATATGTATTTAAATTTAAGAGACATGCCGTTTGTATTCGTTTATGCTTTTTCAATTGTGTTCTTTTATGTTTGTTCAATAGTGTTAATGTTCGTTTATAGTTGTTCAATGGTGTTAAATAATGTTCATTTATGTTTGTTCCTTTATTTTGATTCGTTTGTATTCATTTATGTTCATGAACAATTCGTTTAATTTATTGATGAACGAACTCAAACATGTTCATTTTCTTAATAAATGAACACGAACACAAATTTCATGTTTGTTAATGTGTTCGTGTTCGTTCGGTTCGTTTATAGGCCTAATCTTCCCAAAAACTATATCGTCTAAACTAAACTAAATGTATTCCGTGAGATCCCACTCTAGCTCTGCTGTGTCGTCTGAGTAACATAAGGGCAAAATTTACCCCCATCACTTAGGATTCAAACGGTATAAAAATATAAATTAAGTTATCTTTAACAAAGATATTTCTGATTTTTAATTAGAATTTTGATAAAAATATAAATAAATCATTTTCAACAAAAAGAAAAACTTAGTCAAATCTCACAGAAAAATCTTAATAAGTACATTCTTTAATTCATGTCAATATAAGAAAAACAGGTATAAATTGAAGCTAACCACTAATCTTCTATGTTGTCTGAATCATCAGCAATTTCCTGAGTTTCTTCTTCTTCTTCATGTTCTTCGTCATCACTGTATTCGCTTTCATCATCATCGTACTCATCTTGTTCCACTTCTTCCTCCTCAACCGCATCCTCAATTCCTGCACCCTCATCCACCTGAGCCCCCCTCGTCCCAGCTCTCGTTCTTTTCAAAACCTTCAACTTCAAGTTCATTTTTGTATCACACCCGAGCCACGAGTCACTCAAACAGTATAAAGTCAGATTATAAGTACCCTCTTCAGGAGCCAAAAACCGACCTATGACCAATCTTGACCCATTCTTCACCTTCTCAATCGCGTTTTTAACAGCAGAATTAAGTTCTTTCGGGCTAGCCCCAGCCCATTCCTTTGATTCCCGGATCACTTTTGGTGCAGCAATTAATGCTGCTGATTCATCCATGAAGCTAACTTTTTGTGATATCCAGACACTATTGGAGTTGGGGTCGGCTAGTAGTAACCAAAAGTTTTCTTCTTTGTGGAAAGGGTAATTGGGGCAATGAGGAAGGGCTCGGACCATGTGGTTGTTGCGATTAAGGGTGACCCAACCACGCATTGTGACTATGTCCCCTTCTTGTATTGCTTCTTCGCCTTCAGTTTCACATTTGATGTCAAAGGTGATGGATGGCATCATTTCCAGAACCGTTTCTACATCTTGGGATTGGGATGGAGAGAACCCTGCAATCTTTATTAGCAAGTCTGTTCGCTCTTGTTGGTTCAACTCTCGGAAATCCTCAAAAGTTCGAACTTTCTGCAAACAGATAATGGGCCACTTACAATTCTCTCTTACAGGTCAAACATGTAAAGAAAAACCTAAAACAACTTGAAAGTCACCTTAAAAGTCTTGAAGTTTATGCATATGGCCTACTACAATCATTTCAAAGGGCTTAAAAAATTTTAAAATGAAAAAAGGTAGCATTTAGACCCATATTATATAAAATGGGCTGTTTTGACCGACACCCATTTGACAAGTTACACAACTCGCACCTCCATATATAGTCATCCATCCAATTAGAAAAAGCTTACATTTTAGGTGGCCACTCATTTGGGGTGTAGGTGTATTTGATCTCAAACAGGCGTAGTTGGTAAACTAAAAAGAAATTTAGCTAAAAGAGTAATGATTAAAATTCACCCAAAGTTTATACTTACCATTTACCAAACATAAAGACTTAAATCATAATAATAATAAATAAAAAAATAAAAAGCAACACGACAAGAAAGGGAAGGGATACCTTTCTTGCAAGCTTTTTAAGAACAGACTCACTGAAATGTGGCAGTTGCAGAAAAGGGGCAATTCCTTCAATTGACCCTCCAGCAGGTTTTCGTGCACTGAGTGGAACTGCCTACATGCAACATTCTTATAATTAGCAGCAGTTTAAAAGAAATCTGTGAAAAAAGAACTGAAGTTCAAAAAGGCATACTTTTTTCTATAACAGCAACAACAACAAGCATACCCAGTAAAAAATCCCACTTAGAGTAGGGTCTGGGGGAAGGATAGAGATGAACATTACCCCTATCCCAGTTAGGATAGAGAGGCTGCTCCGAAGGAGTCCCCGCTCAAAGTCATCGTTTGAGGTTAATCATCTCAACGCTTTTCACAATTATTTTCACAAACTAAATAAAATAACGTTAAAATTAGCGTAATTTTACTTTTGCCCCTTAGCCCGCATACTTTTTTCTATCTTAAATGTAAACAATAAGGGTACCAGAACCACCACATCATATGTAGCTATTACCAGGTTAGTAATAATTACATGATGTACATAATTTTTTTTGTAAAATCAATGTGCAACAAATGATACTTTATTGCACAATACATTTGTTAGGCATAAAGTGGCATGCGGAATCGATTAACACACACAAGCACAAAAGAATATCCCACAGAACAAACAAAAAATAAATGTCATGAAGATTTAACATGGTTTGCTTGAGGTGACCTAAATCTATACGCTGCAACTAAGATTATCTTTTATTACTCACTCTCAAAAAATTACAATAAGACCGCCGGCCGACGACCACAGGCAAACCACAGCTGAAACACCGACGACTCTCCCTCTCTCTCTCTCTACATCCCTCACTCTCTCTATCTCTCTCTCTACCATTGTCATCGAAAGCGGCTATAGCGCCTGCTATAGCGCCACGTCGCGTGGCGCTGAAGACTCACTATTACGGTTAGCGAACTGGAAAGCGTGAAGTAGCGGGAAGCGGGTTTTTTTTTTTTTACTTAAGCGCCTTTATAATCGATCGACACACATTTTTGACCTAATAGTCGACGCAGAGGAGGACGAAGGGCTGTTGTCAAACGGAATCGGACAGAACCTGGAAATCGACGAACCTGGAAGGCCGACGAAGGTGGACAGCGAAGGGCGACCACGACCTGAGCACCTGGCGACAGCTAATTGACGCAGAAGAGGACGACGGGCGACCTGAATTGAAGTTCAGAATTGACGAAGGTGGGCGGCGACTGCTAATTGAACTTCTAAGGAAGGTGACAACGACCTGAGGTCCTGAATTGAACTCAATTAACCCAATTGCAGCAGGTTAATCTTCACACCTATTTCTTCAAATGGTCAAACGACTCCACTCAGCTACATTTATTTTTTTTCCCCTTTTAATCCACTAAATTTTTTTATTCATATTCTTTTAAAATTTGAGAATGGTAAAGGAAACAGATATTGGGTGGACTTATGGAACTTTGGTTGAAGGAACGAAAAACAGCGTCAAATGCAGTTTTTGTAATTTTGTTTCGAATGGTGGAATTACAAGACACAAGCATCATCTTGCTTGGGATTCCCCGGATGTCTCAAGGTGTCCCAAGGTTCCCCTTGAGGTTAAAACTTTATTCAAAGAGTTATTTGAAAAGAAAAAACAAACAAAAGAGGTTATGAATGAAATACCTCATTTTGATGATGTGGATCTAGATGATGATGATGATGATGATGAAATCTGATGCAATTCAAAAATTTTGTCGTTGGATGTATGACGCGAGTCTTCCTTTCAATTCAGTGATGTACGATAGTTTGGGGCCCGCATTTGAAGAAATTGCTCGCCCCGGTTGTGGTATAAAACCCACTAGCTATCATGAGGTGTGTGTTTCGATGTTAAAGCTTGAGATGGAACATACAAAAAAAATTATGCAAGAAAATAAGGTTGAGAAGTCAACCTATGGGTGTTCTTTGATGGCCGATGGATGGAGGGATCGAAAAGGAAGAGCATTAATCAACTTCATGGTAAACACTCCTCGAGGAAGTATGTTCATTGAGTCGGTAGATGCCTCTAGCTATTCTCACACACGTAACCAATTTACTATTTTGGTTTTCTAAAGTATTAGTGTGTTACCAAGTGTGTAAAGCTTACTAAATTTTAAAATCCATGTCAGCCGAGAACATGTTCAAGTTGTTTGACCAATTCATCCAGAAGGTTGGGCCGGATAATATCATTCAGATTGTGACGGATAGTGCAAGTAACAATGTTGCTGCTGGTATGTTTATAAAAACCTATATTATTTTAACATTTGAAATTCTTAAACCACCTAATAAATTATGTATTTTCCTTTGATAGGAAAACTTGTGGAAGATAAATATCCCCGCATATATTGGACTCCTTGCGCGGCCCATTGCATTGACTTGATGTTAGAAGATATCTTCAAGTTGCCTCATTTAAAAAGGACTCTAAACAAACAAACATACCCAGTATATTCCCACTGTTCAGTAGGGTATGGGGAGGAAGGATGGACACAACCCTTACCCCTATCCCAATTGGGATAGAGAGGCTGCTCCGAAGGAGTCCCCAGCTCAAAGTTGTCGTTTGAAGGTAGTCATCCCAAAACTTCTAACGTTATTTTCACAAAATAAGTAAAATAACGTTAAAATTAGTGCAATTTTACTTTGGCCCCTTTGAGGGCCCACACATATATACATTATATGTGTGCACCGCAAATGGGGCATTAAAAAGGACTCTAGAGAGGGCAATTGTTGTGAACACATACATATATAACCGCACATTGCTGCTAAACATGATGAGAGAGTTCACCGGGCAAAAAGATATGGTTAGGCCAGCGAAGACCCGATTTGCCACAGCTTTCATCACCTTGAATTGTTTCAGAGCAAATAAGAACTTAAGAAAAAATGTTTACTTCTGAACAGTGGAACAAAAGCAAGTTTTCAAAGGAGGCGGGAGGAAAGCAAACAGCCAATACTATATTGTTACCTAGCTTTTGGAACAATGTAAATATTGCTGTGAAAGTTGGTGGTCCGTTGTTAGGGGTGCTTCAATTAGTTGATGGAGAGAGAAAGCCTCCTATGGGATATATTTATGAGGCTATGGATAAGGCAAAGGAGATGATTGCTGCCTCATTCAAGCACAAAGTGGAAAAATACCAGGACATGTACGAAATAATTGACGATCGGTGGAATTGTCAATTACATCGACCTTTGCAGGCGGCAGGATATTATTTAAATCCAAGTTTATACTATAGCAATTCAAGCGTGGATGATGTTGATGAGCTGGTGGATGGGTTTATGTCATGCGTTGATAAGTAGGCATTGAATGAAGAAGAGAAGGAGAAGATTCACATGGAACTCCCTCTATATCGACGTGCTGAAAAGATTTTTGGAAATCCAATGGCCAAGAAAATGAGATCAAAACTTGCACATGGTATGCTTATTATATTTTAAATATAATGTTTAAAAAACTTTAAGACTTTAATTTTTGTTTATTTTGTACCAATTTAGCGGAGTGGTGGATGCAATATGAAGCATCAACACCAACACTAAAAAAATTTGCAGCCAAGGTGCTTAGTTTAACATGTAGCTCGTCAGGGTGCGAACGCAATTGGAGCGTATTTGAGCATGTAAGAAAATATCTATTTAATTAATATTTAATATAAATAATAGTTATTAACTTAATACAATTTGTTTATGTAGCTCCATTCTAAAAAGAGAAGCCGACTCGACCAACAAAAACTTAATGACCTTGTGTACATTAAGTATAATCGAGCTTTAAGAAGAAGATATGATAAGCGTGATACAATTGACCCGATTCTCTTGGATGATGGAAATGTAGAAGATCCTCATCAATGGTTAAAAGAAGCTTTAGAGGAAGAAGGGGAGGATGAAGAAGAAGATGAAGAGAATGCCCAAGTGTTTGAGGGTGAAGATTTGACATGGGGTCACGTTGCGAAGGCTACATGGGCGGGAGAAGCGACATATTCGCGAAGATCAAGAGGTGCTACAAGGCAAGCGAACAACCGTGGTAAAAAGGGTGCCAATGCTTCCACATCGAGCTCAAGGCCAAAAAAGACAATGCTGGTAGATGAAGATTTTGATGTTGAAGCTAAAGAAAACGATGATGCATCTTATAAGGGTTTTGTGCCAACATTGGATCTTGATGACGATGACGATGAGCCGGAATATGAGGAACTAAGTGATTAGTATTGAGAAATTATAACATATTTGCCTTATTCTAGTGGTGTAAAACAATGAATATTTATTTTGTTGGCTATTTTTGGATGACTATAAATATTTATTTAGTTTTTATATCATTTAATCGCTAAACCCGAAATAGCGATCGCTATTTACCGCTATTCGCTGCGTAGCATATAGGTACCTTATCGCTATTTACCGCTATTCGCTATCAATAACTATGCTCTCTACATCCCTCGCTCTCTCTCTCTCCTTCTCACGGGATCTAGCTGCTCTCTCTCTCTCTCTCTCCTTCTCGCAGGATCTAGCTGCTCTCTCTCTCTATCACTCTATCTCTCTCGCTCTCGCCGACCGGAAACAAACAGCAAAACGGAAGCAGGGAAAGTTTTCGTATTTTGGTGCTTCTTTTCGTTTTCATAGCAGGTACGGTGGGACAAGGAAGCATCATTAAACACACGAGCAACGCAAGGACAACATATCATAGGGCAACCCGCGGTGAGATTGTTTCATCTCTTCTTGGATTCTATTGATGTAGTCTGACATAATTGTAGATTCAAGACAGAGAGGAACAAACCTAAGAGATAATCGTAAACCAGTGTTGAGCCACCCCTACCATACTCAACTGACCTAATCGGAGACGTATCTCGTCCGGTTTATTGTTGATGTCGAATTAGAGATTGGCTTTTTGGATCCATCCTTGAGGATCAAATTCACTAAATTCAGTTACTTAATTTTCTTCACAACCCAAGGAAAGACTATCGGTGTCTCAATGGGACCGGCACCGCCCCCTGAACTGGAGAAAACCACACCGGAAGAGCCGGAAGTATCCACTAGTTTCTTCTCCTGAGCTTTCATCCAAGCCAAAACAACCTTCCGGAACTCACTAGACTCGTCATAGTTTAAAAAGGCGTCGCGAGGCGCGCCTCGAGGCGTACGCCTCGGCTGAGGCGGCCAGAAAACGTCTTTGAGGCGTAGCCTTAGGTAGTGATTTGGAACTTAAGCCTCGGTTGTGTCGAGGCGTAACAGACATTTTTTTTTTGACCTGTTAATTTGACCTTTTTGGTTTGTTTTTTTTTTGACCCTTTTTTGACCTTTTAAGTAAATTTATAATCTGAAAACCCTATTTTGCTCTCAATCGCTCACGTAATTCACTTCCAATCTCACAAAAACGGCAGTAGGCGCTAGGTGGTCTTCGGCGGTCTTCGGTGGTTCTTCGGCTGAAGATGATTTTTTTAACATTTGAAGTTCAAAACATTATTAACTTTGCTTGTTGGAGTATTTTGATTTTTAAATTGTGACACTTTTATTGTTTGTTTATGTTAAATTGCAACTTTTATTAAATATATATTTGTAATTTTAATTATATTTCAATATAGTTTTGAGGCTTACGCCTCGGTCCGCCTCGAGGCTCGTTTCCGCTTTTTTAAACCTTGAGACTCGTTGCTATCATCCGTCAATATTGTAAGCAAAGATCGAATGTATGCAACATCTTGTTGAAGTTGAGTGATCTGCTGTTCATGGAGATCTAAATGAGAAGCTTGATTCACCATGGTTGAATGAACGAAAAAGAACAATCGGCAGGTCTAAGGACAAGTCGGACCAATGATAGGTAATGATCGAAAATGGTAGAAAAGAGAAAAACACAAAATCAAACCCTAGAATTAATCAAAACAAGGAAGGAACTTTATATCATTAAAAAAAAGATTACAAAAGATTTCCAGAGATATCTTGATACGGATGCTGCCATGATAAATAAGACACAAGGACCCAAGGTGTTACAAGTCTACTCTAAGAGGGGCAAGGGTGGAAATACTAAAGGTGGTGGTTAGTTTGTTACATGAGAGAGAGTAGTATAAATAAAGGAAATAAGGAATTGGAAGGTAGGGATTTGTTTGTAAGATCTGTGGGGCTCATACCATGTGGTATTGTAAGATGGGTTTTCCCTGGAATTCTACTTTCATTCTCTGTAATTCTTCACTTCCAATAATAAAATCCTCTATTCAAATCTGTGTTGCATTCTATTTCTATTTGTTATTGTGATTATTGTGATTGAATCCTATCATTGGTCCAACCTGCCATTGACTTGCCGATCTAATGGAAACTCGGAACGTGACACGATTGGATGCTCAGGATCAACAAATTAAGAAAATCAACGCTGAGATAGTTGAGATGAAGACGACCTTACAGACATTGGAGGCTGATCGAGCTGCTTCAGTCGAATTTTGTCAAGTGATGTTGGCGTGGGTAAAGAAACAAGAGAAACATAAGGCCGATTCAGGATCAGGATCATCAGGGGGTGTGTTCTCCAATCCCGATTACCAGTGGGATTCCGGTGACCGTCGAGCGAGAGGTCCATGGGCTGTGAAGAAAGTGAAGTTACCCGAATTCAGTGGTTTCAATCATGGGTTGATTTTCAATCTGAACTGTTGCAACGTTTCAGTGGGTTGGAAATTCAAAACCCTTACGAGCAATTGTCTGCCATCAAACAGAGTGATTCAATTCACGATTACATAGATGATTTTGAATACTTATTGTCATTAGTTCCTCGTTTACCCGAATCGCAAGCGCTGGGATACTTTATCGCCGGTCTGAAAGATGATGTGAAGCAGTGGGTTCGTTTGCATAGGCCGTTTTCCCAATTAGATGCAATGTATTTGGCGAAAGACGTTGAGGAGATGCTTCGGCCAAAGTCGTCGGCGGGTAATTTGGCGATTTCACGATTTCGCTATGCGCATCCGCATTCCCAGTACGCTGACCGTCATTTAGAAGGGTTTTCCAATTTGGGCCCTGTTGAGCCCAAATCTGTTTCTGGCCCAAAAGGTGTGGAGCGGACTTCATCTTTTCGTTCAGATGTTTCTCGCCCTTCGTGGCATACAAAAAACCTAAATTCTTCTCCGATTGATGGCGCATCAGGATTTACGAAGGAAAGGGGGTCCGTTCTTTGTCTCGTACCGAATGGGAAGATCAACGCAAGAAGGGTCTCTGTTTTCGTTGTGGTCAACAATATGGACTGGCCCACAAATGTCCTGAAGGTAAATTACATGCTCTTCTTTTGGGTGAGGATGAAGATGAATTACAGGAAGGGGACAACCTACGATTGGAAGAGTTTTCAGATGATACCTCGGGGGAAGCTAAGACTTCGGGCACCTGTTTAGCTTTGGCCTTGGATGGAATTGTGTCCAATGGTGGAGGACCCAAAACCTTGAAGTTTGAAGGCACGTTGCATAGTATTCCCCTAAGTTTAATGGTGGATAGTGGGGCTACACACAATTTCATTTCTCGCCGATAAGTGGGTGCTATGGGTTTGAGTGTGTCTGTTTTTCCAGGCATTCACATCACATTGGGGGATGGCTATTCGGTGTTTGTGAAGGAATAGTGTGTCCAATTGCCAATTTTCATTGGTGCCTTGCAGTTTTTTATTGATGTGCTTGTTTTTGATACCGGCAATTTGGATTTAATATTGGGTATGGCTTGGTTATCGTCATTAGGGGAAGTCCTTCATTATTGGAACCATTCTTGGATGCAATTTACACATAAGGGTCAGGTAGTCCGGTTACAGGGACTTCCTTTGGCCCAAGTTCCTTCAGTTGCCTTGCAACAGTGGTTGGGGGAGTTGGATGGTGGTGATTCTCCTTCGGCAGCGTGTGGTTTTTTGAATGCTGCTTTATCGGTTTCCCAACAGCAGGTTTTAGATGACCTATTACAAGCAGTGTCCTCTGTATTTGATGCTCCTACCGGCCTTCCTCCAGTTCGATCTCATGATCACGCCATTCAACTAACAACTGATGTTCCTATTTGTGTCCGACCTTACCGTTACCCTCATATTCAAAAAACTAAAATTGAGCGTCAGGTAAGGGATCTTTTAAGTTTGGGAATGATTCGCCCTAGTCGGAGTGCATATTCTAGTCCGGTTATTCTCGTGCGAAAAAAAGACAATTCATGGCGTATGTGTGTGGATTAAAGAGCTCTCAACAATGCCACAGTTCCTGACAAATACCCCATTCCTGTTGTGGAAGAATTATTAGATGAACTTTATGGGTCATTATTCTTTACTAAATTAGATCTCAAATCAGGTAATAACCAGATCCGGATGCATTCTGATAGCATTGAAAAGACGGCCTTTCGGACGCATGATGGCCACTATGAGTTCCTTGTTATGCCCTTTGGCTTAACAAAAACACCAGCCACTTTTCAGGCTATTATGAACGACATATTCAGACCTCTTTTACAGCGCAAAGTTGTCATTTTTTTTGATGACATCTTAATTTACAGTCCTACATGGGAAGAGCACTTCGCTGAACTTCAATTGGTTTTTTCTCTTTTGTCTCAGCATCATTTTAAGGACAACCGTACTAAATGTTCTTTTGGTCAGACCTCGGTTGACTACTTGGGACATATCATCGATGGGTTTGGAGTCTCCATGGATCCCAAGAAAGTAGAAGTTGTTCAGGCATGGCCACGTCCTAAAAATGTGAAGGGTTTGCGCAGTTTTTTAGGCTTAACGGGCTATTATCGCAAATTTATTAAGAGTTATGGCAGTATCGCACGACCGTTAATGGATCTGACAAAAAAAGATGCGTTTTGTTGGAATTCTGAAGCTCAAGACGCTTTTGTTCAACTGAAACAGGCTCTGGTGACAGCTCCTGTTCTTGCACTTCCAAATTTCAAACTTCCGTTTATCATTGAGTGTGATGCCTCTGGTTGTGGTATTGGAGCTGTTCTCATACAACAGAAGCAGCCCATAGCCTACTTTAGTAACGCGTTGAGTGATAGAAACTTGGCCAAATCCGCCTACGAACGGGAAATCATGGCTTTAGTGTTGGCGGTTCAACATTGGCGTCCATATCTGTTGGGATCTCGTTTTTTTGTCTATACGGATTAGAAAAGCCTGAAGTTTTTGTTACAGCAGCGGGTGACTACTCCTGATCAACAAAATTGGGTGGCTAAACTATTGGGGTACAATTTTGAAATACAGTATAAACCCGGCAGAGAAAATCGAGCGGCTGATGCTCTTTCGCGAAGGGCTGATTCGGATATGTTCTCTCAACTTATTTCTAGTCCTATTTGGTTACAGGGGGCCCAATTGATAGAGGAAGCTAAACAAGATAGCCACCTTCAACAGCTCATTCAAAAGATCCTTCTAAATCCCTCCAAATTCCCTGGTTATTCTATTCAGCATGATATCGTCTATTATTATAACCGTTTGGTTATTCCTAAACACTCGAAATTCATTTCCCTATTGTTACAGGAGTTTCATACCACACCTTCGGGGGGCCACTCGGGATTTTATCGTACGTATCGTCGATTGGCAGTTAACTTGTATTGGCCGGGCATGACTACTGCGGTTAAGAAATTTGTTCGTGAATGCAATGTTTGTCAGCGTTGCAAGGCAAGTTCAGTGGTTCCAGGTGGGTTGTTGCAGCCTTTGAAAATTCCAGATGCTATTTGGGAAGATTTAGCAATGGATTTCAATAATTTCATTGTGGGGTTACCTCCCTCGAAGGGTCTTACAGTAATATTGGTAGTAGTGGATTGCTTATCAAAATATACTCACTTTTTATTATTGAAACACCCATATACTGCTAAATCTGTAGCAGATTTGTTCATCAAGGAAATTATCCGTTTACATGGTATTCCAAAGTCTATTGTGAGCGATCGAGATCCATTATTTTTAAGTAAATTTTGGCAAGAAATTTTCCGATCCATGGGCACTCAGTTAAACATGAGCTCGGCCTACCATCCGGAATCTGATGGACAATCCGAGGTTATTAATCATTGTTTGGAGGCATACCTTCGATGTTTTGCTGTTGATCAGCCACGTATTTGGGCCACATGGATTCCCTGGGTGGAATATTGGTATAATTCCACCTTCCATGTGCTTACGGGTACCACACCATTTGAGGCTGTTTATGGCAGGCGTGCTCCTTCTGTTTTGCAGTTTGTTCCCGGGGAATTGTGCGTGGAAAAAGTGGCGCAAGAATTACGAGACAGGGATGAGGCTTTAAAACAAATGAAGCTTCATTTAGCTAATGCGCAAGGATCTATGAAATACCAGGCTGATAAGAAAAGACGGGTGGTTACTTTTGATGTGGGTGAGTGGGTATATGTTAAATTGAAACCCTATCGCCAGCTCTCTGTTCGCCAGAATATACACCAAAAATTGGCTGCCAAATTTTTTCGTCCTTTCCAGATTCTCGCCAAAGTGGGTCCAGTCGCTTACAAATTACAGCTTCCTCCTACTTCCAAAATTCATCCGGTGTTTCATGTGGCTTTACTGAAGCGCGCAGTCAACGCACCTACTGAGTCAGTTCTTCCTCTTGATTTGGAAATTGGAACAGATGCAGTGTTAGCTCCAGCATCTATCTTAGCTACCCGAAGCATGCGTGAGGGACCTGACTCTGTTGATCAATGGCTGGTACAGTGGGAGGGCCAATCTACTGATGATGCAACATGGGAGGATGCTCTTTGGATTCAAGGTCAATTTCCTGATGCAAGGCTTGAGGTCAAGCCTTTATTTCAAGGAGGGAGTAATTATACGGATGCTGCCATTATAAATAAGACACAAGGACCCAAGGTGTTACAAGTCTACTCTAGGAGGGGCAAGTGGAAATACTAAAGGTGGTGGTTAGTTTGTTACATGAGAGAGAGTAGTATAAATAGAGGAAATAAGGAATTGGAAGGTAGGGATTTGTTTGTTAGATCTGTGGGGCTCATACCATGTGGTATTGAGAGAGGGTTTTCCCTGGAATTCTACTTTCATTCTCTGTAATTCTTCACTTCCAATAATAAAATCTTCTATTCAAATCTGTGTTGCATTCTATTTCTATTTGTTATTGTGATTATTGTGATTGAATCCTATCATATCTTCCTCTCTCCCCATTAAATGCAGGAGCCCCTATTGCAATTCTTTTCCAAAAAGTCCCTCTCAATCCCCCTTCCCTATCTATTTATGCTAATCCTTATACAACTATTACATATTTCCTTTTGTAGTCCTTCTAGAATAAACCTTAGTTACATCAGGCTTACGAATTGCATTTCTATCACAAACTTACCTAGTATATTCCCACTAATCAGTAGAGTCTAGGGGGAAGGATGAAAACAAACCTTATCTCAGTTGGATAAAGAGGCTGCTACGAAGAAGTCCCGGCTCAAAGTTATCTTTTGAAGTCAATCATCCCAACACTTTTAACGTTGTTTCACAAAAGAAGTAAAATAACGTTAAAATCCCTTGAGGGCCCACACATATATACATTATATGCGTGAACTGCAAATGGGACGCTGTCAACTAAAGTAAACAACTTAAGGTTGACTACTCTTTTTGTTTGTCTTCTATTTTTCCAGACCAAGGCCTACGAAACCCAACAAAATTGTCACTATTTTAATAAGAAATAGTAAAATCTAAAAACTATAAATTGACTTTTGTAGATATATACGGTGACCTATCCGATTCTAATCGGCCACATGTTAGCCAAATTCCGGCGATTCGAGCAAGAACACTTCAATCTAACCAACATGAATGAAAATAGAACGACTGACCTGGGATTCCGGCCGAACTCTGATTCTAATTTGGCGAGACAGGATGGTGATGGCTGTCGGAATCTGTGGAGTGTGGCGAGAAGAAGAAGCAACAACTGGAGATGGAGAAGCATGGATGTGTGCGTGTTTGCCCTAGCTGGAAAGAAGGCTGAGAACGATAAAGTTTCGAACGGGAAGGGGAATAAGAATATTGGGTTAATAATTCTTTGTGGGCTTAAGGATTTTTAAAAAGAAGGATATTAGGTTTATTGTTCATGGGCTTTTTTATTTTTTATGGTTTTTTAAAAAGGAGAAAATTGGAGTTATTTATTACCATATAAATCATGAATTAATTGGTAAAAATTTTTAGGTATTTGAAAAATTATATATAAAAAATTGTACATATGTATATAATTTTTGAATTACATATAAAATTCCAGTCCGATTAATCCCTAGTCCATGCCTCGCCGACCAATTAGCGACTAGCGATTTCTCCAACCATGGTTGGAGTCAAGCATTTATAATCAATGTTGCTTAGTAGATGAGAACCAATCATTAGGTGCTTGTGTTATTTAAACATTACTGCCTTCAAGGTTTATATTCTCATATCAGTTGTGGAACATGAACTTCGTATTGCACTTCACATGAACCAAGCTACCACCCACTAGGCCTATACGGCTATACCTCAACTTGACCCTCTCACCTAAGTTTCAACAACTAATGCCTAGGTACATGGAGTTTCCTTTCTTATTTATGCCTTTTATACAATCTTTTGCATTGAACTAAAAACTGCACCTATGTTATTGTCATAAAATCACTCTATGTAGAAAGGACATGGATTAGCATTTAAATAAACCTCACTTGAAAAAGCAAATTCGTCAACTAAATATGCTCTTCATTGAATTGTTGGTTCTAGACACACGTCTTTGTTCACAATTGATGTGGCCTCCTTTGCAATTTTCAGCAAACTATATTACACAAAGAAAGTAAAAAAACAGGAAAAGAAAAAAAAAATAGAAAAATAAAAACTTCATCCCAACTAAAAAGTCAAACATTTCATCACTCAACATATAGGTTGTCTGAAAAAAGGTAGAATTTCCTTTCCGAGTAATCTTTCACCTGATTTACATTTTGTCATTTAGCTAGCATTACTTCAAAACAGTAACTTAATGGTAGTCCGCAATTTTCTTTAGTATGTTCTAGGGGGGTAATTTGGCATTCAATAAATAGTCAGATACAACTGTTTCTAAGCAAATGCATCACTTTTAAACAATGAGAATAACTCAAGATCTTATGATGCATACTCCAATTATAAAGGCAGACAAGTAAGTTTGAAAGATGTTAGATAATCATAAATAGTTTCACTGTTACATTGCATCTAGCACCACATATATGGTGACATGAGCATATCTCAATGCACAGTGGCAACGAGACAGTGGTTTTAAAAAATCACAGCAAAGCTGATAGCTAGATTATATATGATCTTTTTTCTTATTACTAATCAAAAGATAAAGCAGAAGCAAGCACCACCTGTATTATACTCTGTGAGAGCTCAACCACCCCAATTGCAGGTCTCAGCCACCCATGCCCATGTGGAGGACGCTGTAGAACTGCCATCTACAACACTAAAGGCACACTTTAAAATATGACAACTGCCAGGAGAGTTAACTACGAGAAATGTAGCATACAAAAAATGATTTGAGTAAACAACATTAAATATGCGTAAAAAGACCAATTACAAAAACGAAATTCTTATTACCCGGATCACATCAGGATCAAAAGAAGCAAAAGAAGAAACAAAGGAGATAAAAGCAAATTAACCAGAACAAATAGGTTGAACAGGTGGTAAGAAAATTTTCATTCATCCTTTTTTGTACGCTTAACAGTGCAGAAAAATTCTACAAATACATGAAAAAGATTTCTAAGAAAATGAAAATTTCAAGTGGGTTCACTGCCAGATGGTATTATTTCCACATTACTTAAGAAAAGAGAAGACAAACTTTTTACCCTAGATAAAAAAACAATGTACACATACCTTCATTAACTCTTCAAGAAGGCGAGGAGCAACCTCAAGTACGCGTCTGAAATCACGCTGCAAGGATAGAGATAAACAACCTGACTCGCGGTTTAGCTGGGCTTGAACTAACAATTCAGTCTGCAGTAAAAAGGGTGTAAGCATTGTCAATAGCAATTATCCAAACAAGAAAGAGCTAACCTTGGACATAATAAAGTTGATATAACCTTCACTAAAGCTGGATGCTGCTTCCAAAACTTAGCTTGTTCTTGCTTAATGTTCTTAAGGTCCAAATTTAACTCGCTTCTGACCAGGATAAACAGTCTCTGAAGGGGTTCTCCATCACTCCGTCGAACTGGAATTTCCATATATTCAGCCGCTTTTATAAAAGCATCCATCACCTTACTGTATATCAAAACAACATTTAAATAGTGGCCAAACAGTGAAAGAAAAACAATCAATATATCAGTGTGGAGAATACATGTATTACAAAGACCCTCATCAAAAAAATCGATATTAAGGCAGCTTGGCCCAAGAAGCAAGAAGTCATTACTTTGACAGGCATACATAATGATACGAATGATGAGGGATTGAAAATGGCACAAAAGCCTCCTGTTTTGCATGTTTATTCTAGAAAGGGCAAAGTAGGAAATAAACATTAAAAGTTGTTATGTAGGAGAATATAAGAAAGGGAAGGTGAGAAAGTTAGTTTTGATTATGTTGAAGTTTGTTATTGGGTGGCCTCCTCTGATTTGCAGCGAGAGAGAAAGTGAGGCTTTGTAATTGAGAGTGTTTTCCTTCGTAATTTCTCTTTTTAATCAATATAATCATCATCTGATTACGTAATTGTGTGTGTGTTTGAGTGTTGATTGTATCACATAAGCTATTGAATTGGATCAAGAACATTATAGTAATAAGGTCCAGAAGTCGAGTAAATTGTACCTAGGAGCCAAAGAAGGTTTCATAAGATAGAAATATGCTGAGAGTGTGTGCTTCAAGACATAGTTTCCAGTATATTTAGAAGATACAGATAAGTACATAACAGCCATCACCAGAGGTAAAATAATGCAGATCCCAACAATCCCAAGTAAATTAACTGCACCTGATGTCCCATCGATGTTTAATAGAAACTGAGGGAGGGCAATACCCATTTGTAGCCCCTATAAGAACAATATCTTAAATCAATTCATTGTATACACAGAATCATAAAGAGTTCCATGAGCCAAGTTCATGTCAAATTGTCAATTACAACTTTACTATATAAATACCAAATTATACCTGTCTGCCATCAGGATGGCCATATTTTTCAAAGTTCTCACGTGATATGGGATCTGTTAGAGCCTGATAAGCCTTCGAGATATATTCCACAAAATAATTGTGAGCATCTGAAAGAAAAGGTAAAGTTATCACTTATCACTGAAACTTTGCATAGAATCATGAACATAGGGTAGAATCTAAACAGATGGTCAAAGCAATCATCAACCTGGGTCTGGATTTTTATCCGGATGATACTGGATGGACAGTCTCCTATATGCCTTCTTGATTTCAGAATCCGTAGCTCCATATTCTAGTCCAAGAATACTAAATGGTTCAAAAACTTCTACCTGCCAATATATGTTGCACATTATGAATCGTACAAACAAGACTCTTGTTTCAAGTGGGGTCCTTCCTCGTTCAACACAAAAGATGAATACTAAAAAGTGAAACCTATACTATGCATGCATATGGACAGAGAAAAATACATAAAAGAGACTTGTATGAATATTACCGCATGGCTGCTACTTTTTATGTGATATGCCAACATCACCATTATCACCCAGAGCATTAGAAGAGTCAAGTTATTATATGTTGAAAAATTTGATATCTGTGACATGATTCCAAACATGAATTCAGAACAGATAACCAAAAATGATGTATACAAAATACAAATAGATTTTAGGTGGGATAAGAAACTGACACGTCTAAAGATGGATTTGTGATACTTTCCGGACTGCAAGCAGACAGAACATTGGCACTTGACAATTCTAGCCTTCTTAGTAGCTAAATGGTATAACTGGAATATTGTGTAAGGTACTAAAGGCAGAGCCAATAAAGAGAAAATAAAGATTGGGAAAAGAGTATTATTCTCTTCTGATACAGCCATGTTGATTTCTTCTTAGAAACTATAGAGCTTTGACAGGATATCACCCTGCACTGAAGGTTATACTTTAAATCAAGAAAAAAAAAAATGCAGCAGAAGGTAAGAAAAATATACGCTTCAAACCAATATACCATATGAGCGACTTAATAACAACATTCATTAGTTGCAATACACGTTCAAGAATAACTAATTAACTATAGAAACATAATTGACTTAAGGTCATAATAAACAAACAAGCATACTAAGTGAAGTCTCACTATTAAGCATGGTTGTAAAAATCGCGATTCCTCGGCCGATTAATCGGCATTAGGCGCTAATCGGGGTGTTCCCGACTAATTTTCCTCAAATCGGCCAATTAATCGCTAGTCGGTCAACGACGGTCAAAATCGGACCTAATCGGCCCTGATCGGTCCAATCGGCCACCAATTGGCCACCAATCGGCCAAAAAACGGCCGATTTCCAGCGAAAACGAGAGGAAAATATAAAACAGACCTTCGATCTTCGTTGAGAACGATGATTCCTGCTTCGATTGACAAGAAAGACGCTGTGAAAGATCCAATTTCATTCGCCGAAACCCTAATTTGGACTTGGAAACGCGAAGCAGGTAGTCGGGAGACGAGAAATGCTTTTTTTTGAAAATAAGAACATGGGCTTTTATTAGATGGATGGGCTGGTATTCAAAAAAATAAAATAAAGAGCCCATGTGAATTAATTTGATAAAATCTTAGATTATTTGCAAACTTATACATAAAGTTTTGTGTGTATATATATATATATATATATATATATAATTTTTAAAATTTATATACAAAATCTCAATCCGATTAATCCCTAGTCCTTACCTCGCCGACCGACTAGCGATTAGCGATTTTACAACCATGCTATTCAGGAGGGTCCGTGTGTGTGTGTGTGTGTTAAGAGGGGATGAAAGCAAACCTTATCCTTAACCCAATGGGATAAAGAAGTTGCTTCCGAATAGACCCTCGGCTCAGATAGGCCTATAAGAACACTCATTCATTATAATCATAGCTGATAGACAACAATTGATGTGATACTAATCAAAGGAGAAATCACACTCAAAAACATTGAATCCATTCAGAAAATGAGGCCATTTTATATCGATTCTTACTTGTAGGAAAGAAAGCAGTTTACAACATTTGCTAATGGGTGCATGCGTGCATCTAACCATAGTCACTAGGATCACAGTACGGTCTGATATGGGAACGTGGTACGGGATCGCAATTCGCTAGGTTCCTAAAATTCGGTACGCAAAGGGGTAGGCTCATTCCAGTTCGCTCTAGTACGATGAACCATACAAAGAAAACAAATAAACCAATTAAATAAGATTTGGTAAGTTTTAATCAAAATTATAATTCTAAGGGTTAATAAAGGTAAGTTTAAACATAGTTTTAACTTAAGGGTAAATATGTAATTCTGAAAAACATAAATGACAAAACATGTTAAGTTCCTAACCCTAAATTGAATGAGTCGTCATCCGTTCGCTTCATCGAAGACGCCAAAAGAGTTCATCCTCCGGTCATCCTCCTGCAGCCTGCCAATCATCACGACTGTGTACATCCTCAATGTCTGGATGGGAGTGTTGCGAAATGATACGAATGATGAGGGATTGAAAATGGCACAAAAGCATTTTTTCCTTCTTTCCTCCCATTCTGTTCTTGATAAAGATCGCATGCCCCTTTCGCGACTCGTGTTTCCTGAGGTGTATCCATAAAGGAAGGTGGTTTGTACGTAGTAGAATCCGACTTAGAAGCCGAGAAAGCTGTGGAGGAAGAGCGATTCCTAGTAAAAGAAGGTTTAGAGTCCCCACGTCTCCCCATGTTTCCCGAATCCAGTGAGTAATGTCTCGAACCCCCGATTGAATCCCCATATCGAAAACGCGTTAAAGGACCCGTAGTAGCTGATGGCCATACCATAGCTTCTACATCCTTTGCTAAATATATAGCATCTAGGCGTGTCTGTGGGCGATGGAGCCGAACCCATTTTTTTACATCCTCACGAAGGCCGACTATGAAACATCCCAAGGTCTGTGACTCCGATAACCTTGAAACTAGTGAGAGCAAATACTCAAAATAATCTATGTAATCCAAAATTGAATCAGCTTGCTTAATTGTGGCAAGTTGTTCATATGGATTATGAATTTCGATACCGCTAAATCGTTGTAACAACTCAACTTGAAAATCAGTCCATGTGAAAGAATCATGGACTTGGGTGACTACTGTAAAACAGTGTTGAGCCACCCCTTGCATGCTCAATGGCACGAGTTTGAGACGGAGCTCATCTGGCGTCTGATTAATGTCAAAGTAGAGGTTGGCCTTGTTGATCCAGCCTTGCGGATCGAAACCAGAAAACTCGGGTAACTTGACCTTCACCGCCCATGGAAATGGTGGTGACGAAGTCTCCGGTGGAGGAGGAGGAGGGTATAGGGGAGTCCCAAACGGATCAGTAACTTTCGGACCCATACCTGAACTAGAAGAGTCCTCCGATCGCTTTTCAAATTGTTTCATCCATCCCGACATCATTTTACGAAATTATGCCGACTCAGCTTGATCGACGAGCATCAATTGCTTGATCTCAGCCACATCTCCTTGAAGCTGCTTAATCTGTTGTTCTTGTACCTCCAATCGTGAGTTCTGATTGCGCGTTTCCATCGTCCTCTTCAATTAATCAGCAGGCTTGGCAGGTCGGACCAATGATACAATCAACACTCAAACACACACAATTACGTAATCAGATGATGATTGTATTGATTGAAAAGAGAAATTACAAAGGAAAACACTCTCAATTACAAAGCCTTACTTTCTCTCTCTGCAAATCATAGGAGCCTACCCAATAACAAACTTCAACATAATCAAAACTAACTTTCTCACCCTTTCTTATATTCTCCTACGTAACAAATTTTAATGTTTATTTCCTACTTTGCTCCTTCTAGAATAAACATGCAAAATAGGAGGCTTTTGTGCCATTTTCAATCCCTCATCATTCGTATCACGAAAACCCTCCGGGAATCTCCTTCGGCGGTGAATCAGGTGAAGAAGATTGCATCACTCAATACACGCAAGTCTCACAAGCTGAGTTTGGGAACACCAATTTCTTGATTCAAAACGCGATCCCAAGCAGACCTGGATCGCGAACATACCGTGAATGGGTACGTGCGAACTGAATCGAAAATCGTGGGGTCCTTAGCGATTTATGTGACTATGCATCTGCTGATAATTCACTTATGGTACCATGACAAATGAATCGTCGGCTTGATTTCTGATTCACTCTATTTAGCCATTTAAGGTTTCATCTGAACGGTCTAGTTTACATGGCATTGGCATCATGAGAAATAAAGATGTGATTGCATATTTTTACCTTGTTTGAACAAAAATAGACATCAAGGCCAAAAATTGCGCGTGTTAAAAAAGGAAAATAATATATAAAACCTAAAACCAAAAAGGCTAGGTTTGTGACGTTGTACTAAGCTTCCAAAATTCCTTTATTATTAATGTGACTGGATGAATTAAGCTTGTAATTCCTTACACCAATATTGTAATTGATGGATTCTACCTTTGCATAAAATTTAAATGTGATAAACACTCTATTCTTAAAAATCATTTCTTTATCATGCACTTGATCACTAATTTCTATGAATTGTATTCACTTACAATTAGAAGTTCAAATGCACATACCATATTAACCTTTACAAAATTTATCTTTTCGAACATCTTATTAAATTTTAGGAGCCGTTTGGTATCATCTGAACATTAAGTGCTGAACCAGTTAAGACTGTTTGATTAAACATCTGAATGTATATGCAGAATGATTATTTTACCATAAAGAAGTATTTTCTTTACAGTAACATGTGTCACACAAGAATCAAATACTCTGACAAATCTTATTTTCCCACAGATACTTACAATCCCACACAAACTAATTAAAAACTTGCAAATCCCACAAGAATCAAATTTTAAGACAAATCTTGCAAATGCCACAAAACTTGAAAACAAAAATAAAACAAATTTATTCAGACACACAGATACTTACATTCCACACAAAACAGATACAAATCTTGCAAATCCAAACAAGCAAAACAAAACTTAGCACAGCTTAAAAGTGGCTGGGAAATTGAAAAACTTGTACACATATACTTGCAATCTATACGTGTGTGTGTGTATAGATAGATGGAGAGAGTACCAGAGCAAAGACTTACGAGAGGAGTGGATTCCGACGAGACCAGTGGGTTCCGTCTCCGACGAGACCAGTGGGTTCCGTCTCCGACGAGACCAGTGGTTCAGACGAGAGCAGTGGGTGCAGAAGAAGGGTTCCGGCGGGAGCAGTGGAGGCGATCGGGAGTGGTGGCGACGGGCGCGGTGGCTGTGTGGAGGCGATCGGGAGGGTGGTGGCGACGGGAAGCGATCGGGATGAAGGCGACTGGAGCGTGGCTGCGAACGAAGAGACTAGGGTTAAAAAACAAAGGGTATATACGGCTCCTTTGTTTATTTTCTCCTTCGAGACTTCTTGTGTCATCAGACCTAACTTGGTTTTTTATTGAAACAAAGCATTCAAATTCAGTTTCATTTATATTTATACATACCCAAACAAATCTATTTAGGGCATGTTTGGTAAGAAGGAATGGAATGGACGTGGGAATGGAATGGACGTGGGAAAGAAATGAATCGTTACTATTCCATTGTTCTGTTTGGTTACCTCTAGTAATGAAATAATTCATAACTTCTATTGTTTGGTAGACATGAGAAGATGAAGGAATGTAATACAATTTATGGGTGTGGAGTCATGGTTATAATCATTGTTCGAATCATGGGTCGAGTCGGGTTATGTGTCATCGATCGAGTCATGGTTCGGATCATCGGTCGGTTCATTGGTCGGTTGTTGTTTAGCTCATTTCTCGATCATGGGCATTTCATGGATCGGGTCATGGTTTCGTTTGTGGATGGGGTCATGGTTCGGGTCATAGTTTGGTTCATGGGTCGGGTTATTGTTCGAGTCAAGGGTTCAAGGTTTTAGTTTGTATCATTTTGGTCAGTCATGGTTGGATCATTTTTGCGTTATGGTTTAGGTCATGGGTCTGTCATAGTGAATCAGGTCCTCGTCATGGTCCAGGTCATGGTCGAGTCATGGTTTGCATCATGGTTTGGGTCATGGGTCAGGTCAAGGGTCGGCTCATGGTTTTGGTCATGGCTCGGGTCATGGTTTTGGACATGGGTCGGGTCATTGGTCTAATCATTCCTTCAAGAGAAAGAATGAAGAAAAATCACCCCTACTCTAAGGAATGAAAATCATCAAAAGTGAAGGAATCACATTCCTTATAGAATGGTGCATTCCATTCCTATGTGGTAACCAAACACGTTTTTTTCATTCCAACGTAATAACTCATTCCATTCCATCATTCATCATGCATACCAAACGCTACCTTAGAGTGTGAATCTTGGAGTAACCGGTACGGTTGTTATATTGTGACTTTGAGATTATGGGTTCAAATCGTGAAAAATACCTTTTGCACAAAAAGTGTAAAATGAGATTGCGTACATCAAATTGTAAAGCGATCCGGCCCTCCTCAGCCCCTGCTTAATCAAGAGCTAAGTAATGCATTGAGTACACCATTATTAAGTTTCTAAAACTTAAATCTCCCTTGAACAACACAAAAGAGGAAAAAAAAGGACTATAAGAGTGGTAAATAGTAAATACTAGTGGCATAATTGTTAGTGTTGAGTGTGAAGGCTTCTAAGGCCAGACGGCTTTAATGGTTGCACTCAGGTTGGGCTTAGCTTGTAAGTTAAGTTAAAATACCTAATTGTAATCTTTATTTATATGTTTTATAGTACTTGTAATCTTCTTGAGCACCTAATAATACAAATCCTAGTTGCAGCACACAATGAGCATAGGTCACATCAACCAAACCACTTAAAATCCTGTGTCGTTTACTTCTTTCGTGTGTGTTTTTGTGCGTGTGATACCCAACAGTTAGAATGTTAGGTTTTGTTAGTGCGTAAACGAATCAAGGCAGCTCGTAAAACACGGGATCGAATGGAATTGGTAAAAAAGCTTGAACGATGGCTAATAGGTCGTATATTACGCTCGTCCTAACTGCATTCAGAGTTTTCGTCGAGCGGGTTTGTCAGACCCAATAGTACTATCCAATAACGCCTCGCTTGTGTTAATTAACGATACGAATGAATTGCTAGGACTTTAATACGATATAGCACACTCAAAATGTTTTGCTATAGACCATCGGATGTGTGTGCTTAGGGGTGTCAGGCCAAAACAGTACTATCCAAGATTACCACGCTAGGCACTCCGTGCTACACGGTCTGATGTGGGTTTGTGAGGACTTTGAGTTGTGATGTGTGCCACACATATACATATAGTGATAAAGCATTTTCATACGTAATCAAAATAAGGTTGTTGTATCAAAACAGTTTATCATGCAATGTTTTCTCCCCCAAAGGTAGAAAGAGATAAAAAGGGCCGTGAACTCACCTGATAAAGAAGTTCTGGTATGTATGTGTTCGCGACTTGCGAATGCTAGCACCTGCTAGTATGCACCTGTAACCATATAGGTTGTGAGAGTGTATGTGTTCTGTGAGTGTGTTGTATCCCATACAACTCCAAGTGTTGGTGTGCTCAACCGAGTGTGTGTGTTGACTATTTGACTCGACGAATCGTTGGTGATATGTTGTTGCATTTGGTTTGTTTATGTGTCTTAATGACAGTAAGACACCAACATGCATCCGATGACTTAATCGTGATGCTTTCACATAACTCATGTTTCGAAAATCATAACGTTTCTGTTTCGAGAAGAGTTTCTATATTTAGAAAGTTTCTAATTTTGGAAAGTATAGTTATGAAATCCCATTTCATAAATTTAATACTTCTAGTATGTTTATAAAAATACGTTTAAACTCTTAAAACATATCGTTACGCATAATCACCGTTTATGGCGTTTGCCCCAAATAAAGTTTCCAAAAATAGTAAGTATCCGTTTTAAATGTTCGTTTCCAAATCAAAGTTTCCAATATGCTTAGAAATCATTTTTAAACATTTGCAATAATCACAAAATCATCAAAACATCTTAAAACATCAAAACCCCTCTTTTGATTTCAAAAAGTTTCCATATATTGTAAGTTTCTATAAAATCATGTTTTTCACCAAATCAAATTCTCAAATGTGTTTCTAAACACTTCATATGCATTTGACAACATCTAGACATGTCTAACGGTCACACACCGAGCCGGCGTGGTTGGATCGGAGTCCCCGTCGGGCGGAAGGTTCCCGGGGCGTGATATCGCGAGTGATAATCAAGATGATCAGATTGTTTACATAGCATCAATGTTTAACGAATAACTAAAGCACAATCAAATGATAACTAGGATTACAAAGTTAGTTAATTACATTATCAATGTTCTGCAATTTAACTAAGTAAACCTATCAAAAGAATAACATGTTTTATATCTTGTATATGTACAAGATATCAAAAGTGATATGTATCATCAACAAAAGATGTGCTTCTCAAAAGTCTACTAGGTCCTCTATCAGGGCCGCCTAGTA
>SZYD01001168.1:0-31110 GCA_009363875.1 Mikania micrantha | reverse complement strand
GGTAAGATAAAAGAAGAATGAGGGTGTGGCCCAACAGATTGGTTACTGATGTTCTTACTTCTTCATCTTATTAGAGAGGTTTCCTTTAATGAAGAGGCATGATCAGCTTTCAACTTATTAGCCTTCAATCTACCTTTCTCCAAAGGCGTTCTTATTCTGCAGTTTTCAGTAGCATGATTGTACTTAAAACATTTTAAGCAGGATGGAGAAAGAGATGAATAATTTGGGATGAAAGGTCTGTTTACTTTCATTGTGGGGTAAGGAGGATGAGGATGAGAGGAGGAGGAAACTGGATATTAACCATAGGTCCTTTTCCTTTCAAGATTTGACTTGATGCTAGAGAGAAAAACCCGATTTTGTTGTTTCTTCTGAATTATGAGTAGAGCTCATATCAGGAGCAATCTCATTTTGTTCTGAAGAGTTATTGTGTTGAACTGAGTTCAACTGAGGTTTTTCTATTCTTATCAGATTTGTATTAGTGGGGTATACAAACTTAGAAGAATAGTTTGGCTGATACACCAAAGGGGGTGTATCTATTATGGAGGAATTTCATCAGGAAGAAAGGTTGGTGAAATAGGTTCAGGAGTGGTTTCTTCCTTATGTTGTCGATTGGGGTGTAATCCTCTGGTTGAGCAGTGTGATTATACCCAATCCCAAATCTTGCTTTGCTGTGAACTTGCTTTGTAAAAGCATTTTGAATCCTTTGCAGGACTCAACCCACTTTTCACAGCTTACTTGAGTTTGAGATAATTCATCTTTACAAGCATAATATTTTCTCTTTGTAGATCAAACAATGCTTGTAAGTTGATTTCTCAGTTTTTAAAGCGCAGATCTCATTATCTTTTATTTTTATTAATTTTTCCACTTCAGAATTTTTATTGTCAAGGAGTTGTTCCAACTCCTGATTTTTGCTTTTGAAGCAACATATGGCTTTCTTTATTTTTGCAAAAGCCTCTATGCAAGCATTGGAACATAGTTTTTCTAAGGTAGAAGAAGATACCTGAGCATCAGAAAATCTGCTTCAGGTTGAATCGAAGAACAGGAGTCTTCACAATAGCCATGAGAGCCAATTCTGTTGGTTCAGAAGTGATGAGGGCATAGCCAACATCTTCAGGCAAGCTGCTCCAGTTTATGTACTCTTGAGAGAAAAGAGCCTGTTGACCAGATGATGAAGATTGGACAACATGCCAGATGCATTTATTTGTGAAGAAGTAGCTGCAACAACTTGAAGTGCAGCAGGAGTGAGTTGGTACACGTTACCGTTTGCAGCTTGTACATATTGCACATTGGTAGAAGAAGAGTTTTGTGCAATGTGTACTGATTCTTGAGGATTATTGGACCTTTTGAAAGAGGATGAGGAAGAGGTAGATGAATATGGTGTTGAAGAGGTGTGTGAAGGTATGTTTGAAAAGGTCACATAAGAAGAAGGATTAGAGTTTGGGCAGCATTAGAGCATTCCCTAGCAAAATGTCCAGTGCCCATGACACCTATAGCATTGGACATTAGCCTTATTTAGACCAATCCTGGTTTTCCATGGATACCAGGAAATTTTCTTCCTGTCCTCTTGTAGAACTGTTAGTTCTTATGCTCAAGAGAGCCAGTTGATGGAGAATGTCCATCTCTTCCAAGTCATCACTTGGAACTTGATGAAGATCGTCCATGATAAAACACAGATGGTCAGAGGGGAGAGAGTGGTCATCACGAGAAGAGAATGAAGAGGTGATGCCAGTAGTGTCAAGTGTGTAGTTATGTCAAGTGTTCATCATAACCCTGATCATTTATCACAGAGTTATGACTAAGAAGAGCTGTGTTCCCTTGAACATACTCTTCAGTTGATTTACCAAATTTATCAGTTTTCTTTTCTGGTCAATCTCTCGCTCAAAGGTGAGCAACTTACCATGAAGTTGGGTAAGTGAGAGTTTGCCAAAATCTGGTGACGATCTCATGACTATAGAATAAGTTTCCCATTTTTCGGGAAGAGATCTTAAAAATCGATTTAGAAATGAGACAGGAGGGTACATTTGACCAGCTAATTTTAGTTCACTTAAAGAGAGAAGTGAACCTTTCAAATTGCTGAGTCAGTGACTCATTATTTAGTTGGCAGAAGAAAGTCTCATATTGTTGAGCCAATATTTCCTAGTGTTGGCTACAACATCATCAGTACCACCGAATTGCTCTTTTAGAGCATCCCATAAGTCCTTAGCGGACTCATGGTGAAGAAGACCCGAATAAATTTCATTCGGAGGGCCATAGCCAGCGAGCATGTGCCTTGGCATCAAGCTCCAATTTCTGAAAGTCTTCTTCAGTGTAGTTCCGAAGGTCCTTAGGGACATCATCTCCAGTCTCTGTGTCCAGGACCATTGGTTTATGAGGTCCGAACATGACAGACTTCCAACATCCTGTATGATTATTTGACAGGAAATGTAACATCCGTCTCTGCAAATATTATATTGATGCCTAACCAAAAATTGGTGGCTTTGTGGCAGAACCGGTGTTATGGGGGTCTAAGGTGAATTTTTCTGCCATGTGTTTCAAACAGTTATGAGTAAATCAACAAGTAATGAGTACTCAAGGTAGTTTGGTTGAATGATTCTTGAACACTTTAGAGTTTAAAAAATCAATCTTCAGCAGATTATGAAAAGAAGATGAACACAGAAAACTAGACACAAGATATCAAAGTGAGCTTTGAATCTTAGCCTTGATGGTTAAACCAAGACTAATGAACAAGGCTCTGATACCAATTGTAGAAAATCAGTGAACTAAAGAGAGACTGATTTAACCAGGAACAAGAGCTTTAGATACTTAGTCAAAGCCTTTGGTATTTGCTCCCTCTAGGGTTTTGCCTTTGAGTTATTTTAGTGTTTAGTTTTCTTGTTTTTAAAGAAAAGAGATAACAGAAAACAGTAAGGCAACACAAAGAAGATTCAGAAAAGTGTTGTGTTATACAGTTGATGTTGGGGGTATAAATAGCCCCGACATTTAATGTTTCAGGACAAATATAGAACAAAGACAAAACATATAAGACTGATGACACTATTACAGACACTGTAGCATCAGAATAGTACAAATGCAAAGTCAACTTAGGATCTTCAAAGATCTTGAAGTCTTCCGAGGTTCAGACATTTGTACTGATGCTAAGGAGTTATTCTTTCGGAAGTTCTTCATAGGAAACTAATTAAATGAATTAGTTATCCTATCGGAAGCTGAAGAAGGGAACATTTATTATTTCATCGGAAGCTGATGTAAATACATAAGTTTTCTGAAGTAATGTTTTTCTTCCGAAGGAGATGTCTTTGGAAGTCTTCCGAAGTAATTGACTTTTATTCTTCGGAAGCAATTGTTCTCTTCCAATAGTGTCTTCTGAGGTTTTGTCTTCGGATAGGGTCTTCCGAAGCATCTTCTGAAGCTTTGTCTTCGGAAGCAATTGTCTTTTATTTAGTATCTTCCGAAGCCTCTTCTGAAGTTTTGTCTTCGGATACAATTGTTCTTTTATTTAATGTCTTCCGAAGCATTTTAAAGTTTTGTCTTCGGAAGCAATTGTTCTTTTATTTAATGTCTTCCGTAGCATCTTTTAAAGTTTTGTCTTCGGAAGCAATTGTTGTTTTATTTAATGTCTTCCGAAGCATCTTTTAAAGCTTTAATCTTCATATCTTCGGAAGTTAGTGTCCTGCAACATTTATTCAAATTGATTATTTGAAAGGTGGTTTTGCTTCGTCAGTCCTTATTTTCCAACAAAGGAGAAATAAAAACCAGAAGCATCCAATCTCATCTATGATGAAGAACCGACTCTATTGTAAAAAAGAAAGTCAAGACAGTTGAAGACCCTCGCTAAATTATATTTAGTTTAAGGGGGAGTGTTGAAAATGTTAAACTAAATATTAGTTTGAGTCAAGTATGTACATTTGTAAAGTTAAGGGTCATTATGTAATTATGTCAAAGTGTGTCAGTTAAATAACCACCAAAGGTAGTTATGACGGTTGGTAGTTAATTAACCGCCAAATATGTAACTATATAAACCCTCATCGGTGCATGAAAAACGTGTCGTTCATTCGTGTTTGTATGTACGAACAAATTCTCTAAACAAAATTCTGCAAGATCATCATATTCAAGATTGTTTGTTCATTCAATTAGCATTTGATTACCAACATGGATTATTTGTTGTTTTATTCATATGTGGGTTTGTTATTTGAATTTGTCATGGAATTAGGTATATGCTTCTTTGCTTAATTTGTTTGGTTTTGTGCTTTATTTGAATTTGCTATAGATTTAGGTTTATGTTTCTTTGATTAGTGTATAATCAAGTCTTCAGGTATCCTTTCTATTTGTTACATTGAAAAAGCTCTCCGTACAAGAAAACGCAAAAGGCAAAAAGTCTCTGCCACCGCCGAAGCTCACCACCAACGGTCACTGATTCCACCCACCGGAGCTCTACAACCACTGGAGCTCCGCCACATCTACCCACCGGAGCTCACCGGAGGTCTGTCGCACCCACCCGCTAGCCGGTCACCTTTTTCCCAAGATAAAGAAACTGTGTTTTTCTAGCCCTAGCCCTCCTCTAGCTCTCTGTTCTCTATTTTCTCTAGCCCTCTACCCATCTCTTCTTCTCCGACCAAGCGATGACTACCCCCTTGACCGGCCGGTCAGAACCCCAGCACCCGTGTTTTCGTTTTTCGTGTTTGTTTTTACCCTAATTTCTGTTTCAACCAGCAAAGACTGCCGGTCAAGATTGACTTGTCAGAAACAACCAACGCAGCTTCATCACCATCAAAACCCAAACCCTAACCACCCTTCCCCATCTCTCTCTCGCTTACATCCTCTCTCACTCTCAAAATCGATCCGCGACTGTCGGCCGGGAAAACTGACCCAACAGGAAGCAGCAAAGGACCATTTCTTTCTTTTTTTTTTGGTTTTGTACTTGCATGGACGGTTAGAGAAGGTTCCACAATTTAAAAAGGGTGCGCATCAGACACAACATACGTTTCAGACAACCCGCGGTGAGATTGCTCCATTCTTTTGTTGACATTTTTGGATTTAGAAAGTCCATACAGTTACTTTACACGTTAAGGAAACAATTATTGTGTGTAATATCATTGGTAATACTTGTGTGTATCTGTTATTGTGTGTAACATCATCTGGGTACTGCATTGTGTTGATTATTGTGTGTGTGGGAGGTTTTGGGATACTTGTGTGAGTTTGGGATATACTTTGTGTGCGCTTGTTTATATCTGAACTCTTGGTGTGCATTATTGGCCCGTGTGGAGACTTGTATCTTTGACTTTCTAGCATAGATGGGTGAGCACAATATGATACTTTGAGATCATGTTAAGGGGGGAGAGGTGTGGGTAGAAGGAATAATAGGACAAGGGAGATTTTGCGCATAGGATCATGGAACATCGGAACCCTTACGGGAAGAGTTTTGGAGCTAGTGGATGCACTCAAAAGACGCAAAGTTAAAGTTGCATGCCTGCATGAGACAAGGTGGAAGGGAACAAAAGGAGCAGAATATAATGGATACAAGCTGTGGCACTCAGGATCCAATGGAGTAAAGAATGGAGTAGGATTCTTAGTGAGCAGAGAACTTCAGGACCAGGTGGTGGAAGTAAGAAGATACAATGACCGGATCATGATGTTGAGGATGGTGATAGGGGAAGAGGCGATAGCAATAGTAAGTGCCTATGCACCACATGTTGGGTTGGGAGAGAATGAAAGGAAGGAGTTTTGGGATTGCATGGATGAAGCGATGAGAAACATCCCAGACGATGAGAAAGTTTGTATATGAGGAGACTTCAATGGCCACATTGGAAGGGAGGAAGACGGGTTCCCTATGACACATGGAGGTTTCGGTTTTGGATCCAGGAACGAGAGTGGGGTCACACTTTTAGAGTTTGCAGTGGCGCATGACCTAGGAATCATAAACTCCTTTTTTAAGAAGAGAGATTAACACTTGATCACGTTCGGTGGTGGAGGACGGGACACTCAGAATGAGTACTTCATGATGAGAAGGCGGATCGTGGCAGGTGGTGGGACTGCAAGGTATTCCCGAGGGACACAGTGGTGTCTCAACATAAACTCTTGGCGTAAGAGGCTTGTAGATGGGAAGAAGAAGAACCCTTAGATTAGGTGGGGCGCCCTAAAGGGAGAGAAGATCACGTTATTCAGCAACAAGGTACTCGAAGGGAGACATACAAGTACATGTGAAGACGCAAATCGCTTGTAGGAGGAAATGGCCGAAAAGGTGACAAGAGTGGCAAAGGAGACACTTGGGATGACAACAGGTAATAAAAGCAGCCAAAGGGAGTCTTGGTGGTGGAACGACGAGGTCCGGATCAAGGTTCGAGAAAAGCAACAAAGGTTCAGAGAGTTTGCCAGATGTGCAGAGAACGCAGAGAGGGCACGACTGAAGACGAGGTACAAAGAAGCGAAGCAACAGGCAAAGAGGACATATTCAGAAGCTAAAAGTATGGCTTACATAGAGATGAATAAACGCCTTGAAACTAAAGAGGGAGAGCACGCCATGTTCAAGATTGCAAGGGCTAGGGAGCGAAAGAGGCAGGACCTGGAAGTAGTGAAGTTCATAAAGGGAGAGGATGGATGCGTGTTGGTAAAAGAAAGCGAAATAAAAGACATGTGGCAAACATATTTCCACGATCTTTTAAACAAGAGCAACTATCAAGAAGAAGAGAGAGGAAACCCCACAAACACAATAACATCAGGAAACAACTGCTATTGTAGACGTATTACCAAAGAAGAGGTTCTTACAGCTCTCAAGAGGATGGGTAGGAGGAAAGCAGTGGGACCTGACGATATTCCCATTGAGGTATGGAAATGTTTGGGATGGTTGACAATGTTGTTCAACACTATACTAAAGACCGGAACATGCCAAACAAGTGGAGAAGTAGTACTTTAATCCCTCTATATAAGAACAAGGGAGACGCATAGTGTTGTGAAAACTATAGGGGGATCAAACTGTTGAGCCATACTATGAAACTCTGGGAAAGGGTGATTGAGACCAGACTGAGAAGAGAAACCCAAGTTACGGTAAATCAGTTTGGATTTATGCCAGGAAGATCGACAACGGAGGCAATACACATTCTGTGGAGACTAATGGAAAAATACAGAGAGAAGAGGAAGGACTTGCATATAGTATTCATCGACCTACGAGAATGCTAAGACGAGCGTCAAAGCACTGGTGGGAGATACAGACTTCTTCCCAGTGGAGGTGGGACTACACCAAGGATCGGCATTAAGCCCCTTCCTTTTTGCGGTTATTCTGGATGAGTTTTCGAGGTCTATCCAAGATCATATCCCATGGTGTATGCTTTTCGCGGATGATATTGTCTTAGTGGCAGAAACAAAAGCGGAGCTAAATGGTCGTTTAGAAGAGTGGCGAACCGCTATGGAGCAGAGACGCTTACGTATAAGTAGGACAAAAACTGAGTACCTACATTGCCAGTTTAGTGATGCAAAGATCTGCTGACTATTGGAGGCCAGGAGGTGCCAGGGACGACAAAGTTTAAATACCTAGGATGGTTTATACAAGGCGATGGCGACATTGACAGCGACGTAGCTCATCGGGTTCAGGCAGGTTGGAAAAAGTGGAGAGTAGAAACGTCCATCATATGTGACAAGAAGTTCCCAGAAAAACTCAAAGGTAAATTCTATAGAGTGGCGATAAGGACAGCAATGATGTAGGGCACTGACTGTTGGCCGGTTAAGAAGAACCAAACTAGAAAGTTGGTGACAGCGGAGATGAGGATGCTGAGATGGATGTGTGGACACACGAGGCTGGATCGGATAAGAAACGATGTTTTTCGGGAATGATTACAGGTGGAAAGCATCTCGGACAAAGTTAAAGAAGGTAGATTGAGATGGTGTAGAAAATCAGTGACCCAAGGAGAGGCTGATTTAACCAGGAACTAGAGCTTTAGATACTTAGTCAAAGCTTTTGTTATTAGCTCCCTCTAGGGTTTTGCCCTTAAGTTATTTTAGTGTTTAGTTTTCTTGTTTTAAAGAAAAGAGAGAACAGAAAATAGTAAGGCAACACAGAGAAGATTCAGAAAAGTGTTGTCTATTATATAGTTGATGTTGGGGTATAAATAGTCCCAACATTTAATGTTTCAGGACAAATACAAGAGAAAGACAAACAGATAAGACTGAAGACACTTTTACAGACACTGTAGCATCAGAATAGTACAAGTGCAAAGTCAACTTAGGATCTTCAAAGATCTTGAAATCTTCCGAGGTTTAGATATTTGTACTGATGCTAAGGAGTTATTCTTTCGGAAGTTCTTCATAGGAAACTGATTAAAGGAATCAGCTATCCTATCGGAAGCTGAAGAAGGAAACATTTATTCTTTCATCGGAAGCTGATGTAAACACATAAGTCTTCCGAAGTTAGCGTTTTTCTTCCTAAGCAGATATCTTCCGAAGTAGTTGTCTTTTATTCTTCGGAAGCAATTGTTTTCTTCCGTTAGTGTCTTCTGAGGTTTGTCTTTCGATAGAGTCTTCCGAAGCATCTTCTGAAGTTTTGTCTTCGGAAGCAATTGTCTTTTATTTAATGTTTTCTGAAGCATCTTCTGAAGTTTTGTCTTCGGAAGCAATTGACTTTTATTTAGTGTCTTTCGAAGTATCTTTTAAAGCCTTATTCTTCATGTCTTCGGTAGTTAGTTTCCTGCAACATTTATTCAAATTGATTATTTGAAAGGTGGTTTTGCTTCGTCAGTCCTTATTTTCCAACAGATGGTTTGGACATGTCAGAAGTAGAAGCAACTAAGACGGGATTTCGCAGAGCTACACCTCTCGGAGGACATGATCTATGATAGGAGTCAGTGGAGACGTAGAATAAAAGTGCAAGATACATAGGTCATTTCATAGGCTTCTTGGAATAAGGGTCGGCGGCTGTTGTTGTGTTTGTTTGCAGTGATGTACGATCTCAAACGAAAAAGAATTTTCAAAAACACATAAAAGAACATACTCTTTTACATGTAAAACAAAGATTTTGAGAGAAAAAACAAAAGATTCGGGTTGATCTTGGTGGGTTATTTCAGGATAACACAATAAGGGTGGGTTATTATAGGATGCCAATCCTATATATATATATATATATATATATATATATGTATATATATCTACTAATGAATATTAATGGATTTATTTGACCTGTGATTTGCTTTATATTAAGCATGGATTCAATCCTTTGCCTCATGTCTTCTTAGTGTGTAATGCAGCTCTATGTTAAGATTTCAGCCTTGACTCTATGATCGAAGTGTCGCAGGACAATCAAAAACAAATTATAAATATGAACTTAACTACCTTTGACTATAGCAAGGGCAAATAAGGTCGTCTGCACAGGGAATCAGTGGAAAGTGTTAATCGTCACTACAAACTAATTAATCCAAGAAAAATGAAAACTTTGGATTGAATTGAATTAAAAGAACAGTTATCAAAAAACAAACTTAACGTTTAATTTGAAAACAATTAATGAAAAAAGGTAATCACTTCTGGTTTTTAGGTTGCGAGATCCACAATAAATGTAAGTTAAACCTAGATTGAAATCATATAAAATTGATTTTGTTAATCTATTCGATTAAAGTGATAAAGATGGAACGAACGTTTAGGACTTGCTCATTCACAAAATTACCAATAAACATACGCAACACATCCCACGAGTACCAATAAGCGAACGATGAAAGAAAACCGAATCACTGATGATAATGCAACAATACGAAAATGTAAATTTATTATTTAAATCAAGCAAACAGAAATTGTATCAAGTTTACAATCAAAAACATATATTCAACATTCAAACATTGTTTCACTTACAACCCTACTCACCTCGAAGCGATTACAAAGAAATTAGCCTTGCCTCATCATCATTTATTCTTCAATGCTTGATTCCATGGATGAATGCGTAGATTGAATCGTGATTTGGAGAGTTGCAGCCCCCCAAAAGGCTTCAATTTTCGTCTCAAAAAACTTAATTTTTGACTTAGAAGGATAATGGCTGAAAATTAGGCAAAATAGGGTTAAAAACCCGTTTTTCTGTGTTTGGGCGTAGCCTACGCCCACACGCTTGGCCCATCAGAACGGTAAAGAATTTCTAACAAAGCTGGATTTTTGGGCATAGCCTACAGTGACTTGGGCGTAGCTTACGTCCAAGTTGACCTTTCCTACAGGTTCGTCTCTTCGAGAAACTTAGTTTTCATATATTATGGATTCCTTAACTCTTCTTCTAGCTCAGGATATGTTATTCCGAAATTCTGAGCTTTTCTCGACTGCTTCTGATCCATCTGTGCGTCTTTTCACCTCGTTAACATCCCCGGGCATCCATCTAAATTTTTTTACCTGCAATTAGCAACTGTATCTCAGAGTATCATTGTTCCATATAACATGCACATAAAAAATGCAATTTTAAACGGTTAAAGCACATGAAAACCAAGCATGCATCACATCCCCACATTTATGTTTTGCTTGTTCCAAGCAAATTCCTTTACGCACCATAACAAATAATTCATCAAAAACCATCTCTTAAACATCTTATGCCGGTTAATAGCAAAACTTCAAACCATACCTAATTCCCAAGACATACAATGTGCAATAGATTTACATCTCAACAAGCAATATTACATATTCTACAAGAAAATCCGTAATCAAGGACACTTAGCTTCAAATGGTTTACATGCATGATTCATAGCTCTCACAATGAACACTCAACTCGGTTTTGTATCTGGACTAGAAATGATGCACTAGTATTTCTGAACTCTCAATCCACTAATGAAGCATCATTATCATAGGTTTGCAAAGCAATCAAATCTCCACCATTATGCACAAAGTATACACAAATCCAGAGGTATTTCAAGAATGTAGTGTTGGCTAAGGCTAAGGTATGGAAAAGGAATGTAAGTGGCTAAAACAAACGATATCCAAGTTAAGTTCACACAAACAACTACTATACATAATCACTATGGTAAGTATGTACCCTTATTGGATAATTTTTTATATTTAAACACCACTAACATCACTATGAACAATATTTTTGTCTTTTTTTTTAAATTATTTTTTACAAATCAAGACACTAACACTACTTAACTTGGATTCACCACATGGGTTTAAACTAAAATGGCTATAAAGGCTAATTTTGGCTAATGAAATGGGTTGAGCAAAAGAATGTGTAATTAGCTCAAAAGGGTGGCTAGGGAATTTTGTTACGAGTTGGTGAAACAAACAAACAAGGCTAAACAAGTGGCTATCTTAATGCCTTTATCACTTTTCTACACACTTTGGCTCATGGTCTTAATATGTATTAGCTATGCAAATTCTGAAATGACAACAACATTATGGTAAAAACACATCAAACGAAAATTAGTATTCAATTCTACATCCATTTCACGCTCCATATAGGCTCAATTTCTCACAAAAACGGTGGTAACGGGTTTCGGATGTAAAGCATGCATGTTTATCCACTATCTAGCCTTGTATCCTTAATTGAGACTTACCTACCAAATTTTCATACAACTTGCTAAGAAAACTTTATTCTGCAACTTAAAGAACTAGGCATAATTAAGAAGTTACACATATACACCTGTTAAATACGCTTTCATGATTTTCCTTGAGAAAAAAATTGTTTTTCGTGCAAAAAAACGACCTCTTTTGGAACACTTTTGAAAATTTTAAAGTTTCCCCTCATCCCCACACTTAAACTTTACATTGTCCCAATGTAAATTTCCACTAATTATGAGTGTGAAATGTGGATGATGTGATGACTTACCCAAATGCCCCATTCAAATTCCTTTTACACTCTACTTTAAACCTAACTTTCTAACCATCATCGTTCATCAAATCAAACAAACATCACCAAGCAACACAAGCACAAATTGTCAAACATAGTTCAAACAAACAGTTATGAAACCATGGAAACAGCACATGGACATGATCACAGACGATCAGTGAGTGCTTGGAAAATAATCATCTCGTGGTGGCAAGGGCATTGGTGGTCCGAGTCACTCTTCCATCAAGCTATCCCTCATGTCCCTAATGTTAAAGGCTCCGGTGGAGCTAGAACCCTGTTATGGTGGTGTTTGTTGTTGATATGGAACCCACCGTTATGGAATGAATTGTTGTGGGTAGCACAGGTGCATGTCTTCCGGCATCATCAGTGGTTAAGTGCGATAATCCACCTGTTGAGGCCATTCTTGATGAGGATGACCTGCAATAAAATCAGTCCTAGCGCGGACTGCATCCTTTTGCCTAAACCAGTCGTTCCTCAACTCTTCCACATTATAGGCCAATGCACGTGCTTGCTTCTCTTTTCTCTTCCTTCATTCTCGAGCCAAAATACTCTCCTTTGAACTCCTATCCTACATAATCCTAGTAGACATATGCCACAAATCCAATTCCCAAGGCCTCATAGATTGTACCATAGCCTCGATGACATCATCCTCCATTCTACCACCCTGGCTAGCATGTCTTCTTTGGTCATCATTACCCCATGATAGGACCCTTCTTCCTCATCATCATCTCCTTCCACATTCACAACATCATCTGTTGTATTCCCCTCAATAACACCTTGTAGAACTCCGAATGGTTCCTCTTGCTCACCCCTTCACAATGGGGGTGCATTTTGCTTCACCCTTGGATCATTTTCCTAGTTCTCTTGTCCTTCAGAACATAGTACCTAGTAGTCAAATCAAATCTCCACTCTTCCTTGCTAAGCTTGGCAAACGAAAGTGGCTTGTGTTGTTTCTTCACGATTTGAGTATCCAGGTTCAATGCACCTTGCTTTCTCATCAGTGTAGTTATCAAACGACAGTGTGGAACCACGCACTTCACTTTACTTTCCCTGCTCGCCCAAACATTCAGCATGGCTAGGTGCCGAAACGATAACATCTCTTGACCTGAAAATAATGCATGCAACACCTTTAACTCATAATGGAGAATTTTGACCAAATCTCCTTTTCTTAGAATGATGTTATACCCATCAATCACTGATAACAGTTTAGGCATGATGTTCAGGTCACGCCGATACAACTCTCCTCCCGCTCCTTCTCTGAATAATTGTTGCAGAATGGCAATTCTTTGTGCTCCCTCTATGTTGCTATCATATAAACTATCAGCATATGGATATACATACTTACAAGCAGGTTTGGAATCGAAGTTGGCGACTTGTCGTATGGTTTCAATAGACATCACCACTTAAATAGCCCAACAGTCCCAGTAAGAGTTGTTGTCTGAGGTGGATTATTCCCCAATTCTCGTTTCAGTGTTGACATCCACTCGATAATAACATTGACTGGAATACGATCACCGCCATCCTTGTCATGAAAAGTCAAATATGTTTCCCATCCCAGTTGAGTGAAATATGGAACTAACCCCAAACTCGTGAACTCAGGCATCACCACTGGCCGCTCAGTGACCATAGCATTGGCTTTATACTTCAAGGTGTTCATTTTTTCTTTGTATAGATCAGCCTGCCATATCTCATGATGTTTTAATAATGGCTCGTCCCGTCTCCAAATGGGTATGGGAATGTCTTCATATTCAGCCTCCATCTCATCTTCACCCATTTGAGAAACTTGTTCATCCTCAGATTCAGATTCATCCACCAAAAGTGTCCTTCATCCTCAGATTCAGATTCATGCACCAAAGTGACAGACGTTAGTCTAAGTAGAAACTAATGTAGTATATTATTTTGATGTTGTATTAGACTTTTATTATAGCTTCATAATTATAATGTCCTTATATCTGCATGCCTTAGATCTAAGTTACCCCAAAGACCAATATGAGAACTTCTATATCCTAAGTATATTACTAGTTCATATCTAAATTAATCAATAGCTCCAAATCTAGATGTTGAAACTCTTCCTAGTGAGAACTACTCTTCTTGGAAAGATTCATTGAAGCTGACTCTCTAAAACACAAAGTTCAACTACATACAAAAAGATTGTGCACCTCCTGCCCTCACTGACAAGAGCACCACTGAAGCTAAACTGCTATATGAGAAATGAGATGCAGAAAATCAAATGGCTCTTATGTTCATTAAGAACTCCATTTGCCCAATCATCAAAGGAGCCATTCATGACTTACCTAATACAAAATATTACCTTAATTATACGAAGGAGAAATTCAAAGGAACCTCAAAGTCACATGCTAGCATACTCATCACGAAGTTGGTATCTACAAAGTTTGAAGAGCATGAGAACTCAAGAAACCTAATGTTTCTTATTTGACGGTTGTTGGTTTGAAGAAAAGAAAGAACAGTTCTATAAAGGATACTTCTAAGCTCTCTAAATCCAATACATGTGCTTCTTCTAGCTCTAAGAATTCCAATGGAAAAACCCTACTGCAAGTTCTATCTAAAGATGAGACACAAGCATAAAGATTGGCTTGACTTCATGGAATGGTTGTCTAAAAGAGGTACTATTCTTAACATGATAATTGAGTATTTTAAACTAAATTTTCAAACCAATACAAGGTGGTTTGACTCTGATTTGATGGTTCATGTAACCAATTCTACTAAGGAATTCCCTGCAACCCAAATGCTGGAAACAAACCAAAGAACACTTAAGCTTAGGGATGGAAAAGAACTATATGTTGGTATCATATGAACCTTAGAACTAATAATGAAAACCATTATGTGCATTGAACTTTATGAAACCTTATATATTCCTGAAATTTATAGGAAGCTTGCAACATGTGCAAAGTTAGGCATGGATAGTTTTTATGTTTCTTTGGTAATGGCAGATTTCTATTAGTTTCAATTCTCAAGTATTCGGTACTTGTCTTCTGGATGGTATTCTTTATAAATTAGAACTAGATGAGGATTTCTCTAAAAGTTTGTAATCATGTAACATTAGTGAGAAATCAACCAATACTAGAAGAAAGCGAGATAACACTCTGTGGTTACAACTATATGTTGTTACTACATTCCGTTCTTTTATTCCATTATTTTACTATCCTACCTTTCCATGCTTTTGACCTAATTTAACCTTCCGTTATTTGTTCTATTTACAAATGAAATTCCTATATTTCCACTCTTACCCAAAAAACTGCTGAGAATTTCCGAGCTTTCTCTCCTACTTACAATCGTCAAACTCTCTACAACTCTTCGTCTTTCTTCAACAACCTTCAATGGCGCTCTCATCTCTAACACTCAAACTTGTCCATAATATCAGTGCCTACTTAACTAAATCCCCCGATTACCCTCATTAGGATGAGATAATCGCTATTCATACAAACTCTATTGTTCACACTACGATCATCATCAATCCTTCTATCTCCATTTCTGCTCTGAATTAGTTCTGGCAAACTCCTCGCTTATTTATGAGAATAAAATTCTTTTTAGCATTTATTCAGTTATTTTTGAACAACAAGTCACCATTTTCTATTGCATTTGTTTCTTATGTTCTCAATCTGGAAGATACTAGGGCTCTTACAACCTTTTTAGTGGGTCTCCTTCATGCTAACTTGTTCAATGTGAATACCATGGAGATCTCAATAACCAACTTTGTACAATGCCTTTCTTCACTCTAAATATAAGTTTCTTTATCATACTAATCTCCAATGCCTTTACCAAAAGACCACCGGTTGGGGAGAGATGCCATATGACAAACAATATGTCTTCTATGCTCTCCACACAAACAATATGGTATATTTTCACAAATCATCTTTGATCACTTTGTGCATCATAAAAAGGCACTGAAATTTTAGTTATCTCCTCGTTTTTTAATGAGACCCAAGCCCGGGTACCTCCTAGAGTTGGGTTTAGATTATCACATAGTTCTTATACAAAAAACTTTCATAATAAGAAGCGGAATTTAAACATAGTTTGTTCAAAAACATCAAAAATATAAAAGTATGTATCAAAAACATGCTGGATTGCCAAAAACCACTTTACTTCTGGATGAGTGCCTCGAGCTCCTCCATTCCTTACAACCTGTTCATCAACCTCACATACAAACTAAAAAGTCAGCTTTCGTCGGTGAGTTCTAGTTTTTGATTAAACATGATAAACGTTTTGGGTGAGTTAAAACATTATTCACATGAAAACATCATTACATTCACATTAACCATAAATCATATCACGTAATCATCATAATCATCATACATCCGCTGTCACTAAATATGACCAACAAGCTTATGTCGGCACAAGGCTCCATGTTTATAGTCCGATCAACTCTTACCATGTTTATAGCCCGATTAGCTCCATGTTTATAGTCCGATCGACTCCCTGTTTAAAGCCCGATCGGGTCCATGTTTATAGATAGATCGACTCCATGTTTATAATCCGGCCGACTCCATGTTTATATCCCGATCGGCTCCATGATTATAGTCCAATCGTCTCCATGTTTATAGTCAGGTCGACTCCATGTTTAATTAGTAAGTTTCAATACCATGGCTCAATCCAATTAAGTCCGTAGCATCCACCGATTTCACCATACTTTTATTTATTAAATAAGGAATATTATGCCTTTTTGATGTTAATGAAAACTAATCAATTACGATAAATGGGATCGGATTTTGCAGTTTTTTCTTCTGCAGTACCTCGACGTGACATGAGCCAATCAACTCCATGTTTATACTCTGGTCGAATCCATATTTGTTTCCCAATCGACTTTTAAATAGAAATCATAGTGTAACATAACTTTGCTATTATCATAACATCTTACATCGTTGTTATCATCATAGTGTAGCACATAATAAGATATGACATCATCATAACGTCATATAGCATCATCGTAACATCATGCTTCACATATCATCATTAGCATCTCACATTATCACATGAGGCATTGTATCATCATCATTAGGGCATCTTAGCAACTTAGTAGCATAACATCATTTCATTCTTATATTACCATATCATCATAGCTTCGTTACTTCACATCATTAAATCATCATTTCATCGTGTCATCATGACTGCATCCTAACACCGTAGGATTTCATCATAGCATAGCATCATGTAGTCATCCTTATAGGAATCATCATCATGGCATATGATTAAGTAGTTATCATAACATATAGTCATGCATTCGCTATCATAACACATCGTCATGCATTCGTCATTCATGCACATTGTCATGGTACATTATCATACATCGTATATCATCATATAGCATCATATAGCAACATTGTAGCATGTATGTCAGCCCAAAACATATTTACACATGACACGTATAAAAGAGGGCATATAGAACTCACCTGATATCTTCTCTTCCTAGACTCGTATGCCTCGCCTAGGACTGAAGAACCTACATCATTACATCATCTCATTACATTTCGTTCCTAGACTAAGATTTTATTCTAAGTCTTCATAACTCAATTAACCAGCCCCCAGTTTCTGAGAACCCTTAAGTTCTCGAAATACACATAGTATTCGAATATGGAGTTCACGAAATCTCAAAAGTACACAAACTCATATAGTTCATGAATACTTTAGAGTACAGGAACTTCAGGTTCACGAAATTAGTGTTCACGAACTCAAGTTCCACGAACCAAGGAAGGTTTCAGATACTTTTTTCGTTTACTTTTTGAATACTTATCTTTTCTGTATAAAACATCTCAGAAACTATCTAAGATTTGAGTAGCTAGTTCTAGGAGCATTATGGCCTTACCAAAGCATTGGATCCAAAAAGTAACACACTTTCTGCATAAAGGCATGACCTTTATACATAGTTTCGTTTTGGTACTTTAAATGAAGTTCACGAAGTAGGGTTTAAGTACTTCCATTTCGTGATCTTTTATTCAGTTTGGTTTTCATCTCCTTCCGACAAGTTAATTATATGTTACGCACTCGTAAGTTCAAATAACTTTCATAGAATATTTGAGGTATTACAAGTCTTCCCTCCTTATAGTTGGTTTCGTCCCGAAACTTGTATCGTTATATTTCGAACAAGTGGGGATACGACCTATTCATTTCCCCTTCCGTTTCTCATGTGGCGTCTGATCATTTGTGATGCTTCCATTGAACCTTGACTTGCTGAACTGTTTTCTTTTGAAGTTGCTTTTCCTTCGTGTCTACAATCGTGACTGGTTCTTTAATGTAGTTCAGTCAGTTATCCACTTGGATGTCATCCAAAGGAACATGTGCTTGCTCATCTGCCAAGCACTTCCTAAGATGTGACACATGAAAGGTAGGATGGATCCTTTCAGTTCCTCCATAGGTCCAATCGATATGCGACCTTGCCTACACGTGCTTCTATACGAAACTGTTCAATGTACCTCGGACTCAGCTTTCCTCTCTTTCAGAATCGAATGATTCCCTTCCATGGTGATACTCTCAGCAACACTCTGTCGCCAACATTGAACTCTATCAGCCTTCGACGCTTGTCAGCGTAGGCTTTCTAGCGATCTTGTGTGGCTTTCATACGTGGTTATATCACTCATAACTTTTCTGCCATATCGATCACAGCAGCCTTGTTCCCCATTTTTTTCTTCCCAACGTCACCCCAACACCGGGGTTCTACATCGTTTTCCATACAACGCTTCATAAGGGGGCATTCCGATACTAGTATGGTAACTATTATTGAAAGAAAACTCCACCAATGGCAAGTGGTCATCCCAGCTTCCTACAAAATCGATAATGAACGCCCTAAGAATATCCTCCAGAGTTTGGATTATCCATTCAGACTGTCCATCTGTCTGAAGGTGATAGGCGGTGCTGATATTCAATCTTGTTCCCATCATGTCATGAAACTGGTTACAAAATCTGGAAGTGAACCTCGTATCTCTATCTGATACAATGGAGACGGGAACTCCATGTCGAGTCACAATTTCCTTCTCAAACAACTCAGATAACCTTTCAAACGTATAAGTTTCGCTCATAGTAAGAAAATGTGCACTCCTCGTCAAACGGTCCACAATCACCCATATTGTATCATGACCCTTAGTTGTTCTCGGTAGCTTGGTTATGAAATCTATGGTGATGTGTTCCAATTTCCATTTTGGAAATTCTAAAGGTTGCACATATCCATATGGCTTCTGATGTTCGGCTTTTACTTACGCACAAGTTAGGCACCTATCACATAGTACATCATGTTAAACTTCATCCCTGACCACCAATAAGCTTTTCGTTGATCTTGATACATCTTTGCCGCACCAGGACGCACCGAATAACTTGACTTGGGGGCTTCATCTAAAATCCTCGATCAAATGTCCCCATTTCTCGGTACCCACATTCGACCGAATCGTACCTTTACCCCGTAATCATTGTTTTCCAAGTTTTTCATTTGTCGAAAGACGCATTCAAAGCCTACATTGTCTTGCTCTAATCCTTTCTGTTGCGCATGCTTGAGCTCGTTCAGGAAGTCTGGCGATATCACCAAACTGTATGACTTTACCCGTATGGCCAGATGCTTGGCCTTACGAATTAAAGTATCCGCCATCTCGTTGGCCTTCCCCGGGTGATATAGAATATCACAATCGTATTCCTTTAGTAGCTCAACATATCGTCTCTGCCTCATGTTAAAATCTTTTTGTTCGAAGAAATACTTCAAACTCTTGTGGTCAGTATAGATAGTACTCTTTACTCCATACAGATAGTGTCTCCATATTTTCAATCCAAACACCACTATAACTAGTTTGAGATCGTGGGTTGCGTAGTTAGCCTCATGAATCTTTAGCTATCGAGAAGCATAAGCTATCACTCGTCCCCTTTGTGTCAGTACACATCCCAACCATTGTCGTGATGCATCATCATACATAACAAAATCATCATTTCTATCCGACAATGCTAAAATAGGAACTTGGGTAAGTTTCTCCTTTAGCACTATAAACACTTGTTCTTGGTTCGGGCCCCATTCATACTTTACGTCTTTCTTTGTGAGGTTCGTCAATGGTGTTGCTATCTTAGAGAAGTCTTGAATATGTTTTCGATAATAACCGGCGAAACCAAGAAAACTGCGTACCTCTGTCGGTGACTTCGGAGGGCTTCATTTCATAACCATTTCTACTTTAACTGGATCAACCATAATGCCTTCTAGGTTCACCACATGACCCAAAAACTGCACTTCCCATAGCCATAGTGCGCATTTGGAAAACTTAGCATAAAGTTTTTCTTTCCTCAGGGTCTCTAATACCTCTCGTAAGTAACAAGCATGATCTCCCTCATTCTTTGAATAAATCAAAATATAATCAATAAAGACTATCACTGATCGGTCCAACATCGGTCGACATACCCTGTTCATCAAATCCATAAATGTTGCAGGTGCACTCGTCAATCCAAACAAAATAACGAGAAACTCGTAGTTTCCATAACGTCTTCGGAAAGCAGTCTTTGGAATATCCTGCTCTCTAACTTTTAACTGATGATAACCAGATAGAGATCTATCTTGGAGAACCATCTCGTACCTTGCAATTGAATGAACAAATCCTCAATCCTAGGTAAAGGATACCTGTTCTTTACGGTCAATTTGTTCAGATCCCGGTAGTCGATGCACATCCTCATGCTTACATCCTTCTTCTTTACAAACAGCACCGGTGCTTCCCAAGGGGAGACACTTTTTCGTATAAAACCTTTTTCGAGAAGTTCTTGTAGCTGGGTCATCATTTCTTTCATTTCTTTGGGAGCCAACCGATATGGTGTTTTGGCGACGGGTTGGGCCCCGACACTAAGTCGATTTAGAACTCAATTTCCAGGTGATAATCGAGGCAATTCCTCAGGGAATACATCGGGGAAGTTACATAACACGGGTACATCATTAATCGTCCTCGTACCTGTACGCTCCTCAATCACATATGCCAAATAGGCTCCACACCATCCCCTCATCATATCATTTTCCTTGATCATCGAAATGATCTTCGGCGCATACATCGCGTTATCACCATAGATCGTCATCGAACTCCCATCCAATGCTCATAAACATATCATCTTACGTCGACAAACAATGTTTGCCTCATATTCTGCAAATCAATCCATACCCAAAACTGCATCGAAACCTCCTAAGTTTATAAGAAACAGTCGTACGGGGAACCTATGACCTTCTATCTCAACGTAACAATCGTCTATAGCCTCCGTCACCCTGGTCATCTTACCAATTGTTGTCTCTGCATCAAATACATGATCTATCTTCTTAACCTTCCCACATAACCCATCATAAAAGTTAGAAGATATAAAACTCATGTTGGCACCAGAATCAAACAATACAGACGTAGGAATATTGTTGATAGAAAAGGTACCTGTGACCACATCAGGGTCCTCCATAGCATCATCCTTGGTCATCGCAAAGGCTCGGGCCTTAGCCTTCTGCTTCTCATTCTTCTTTTCCTCTTTCTTTTTAGAAATCTTAGCATCAGCCATGGGTTGCCTGAAATCCTTGGACATATGTCCAATCCCATTGCAGTTAAAGCATCTGACCGCATCGGGACAATTGGATGAAAAATGCCCAACCTTCCTATATTGAAAGCATAAATCAGTTCCCACACGGCACGACCCCAAGTGGCTCTTGCCACACTGCATGAACCAGTCTCTTCTCGCTTCACCTTCTTGCCAAAAAATCGTCGTTTTGCTGTTCGACCTCTTTTGGTTCCAAGGAACCCTTTTGTCTTTACCTCCTCCTTAACCAGCTCGTTAGCCATCACATCAACCCATAGTATATATTCCACTAAGCTCCATGATGGATCCAAACATCTTTGGGGCGTTTTCCTTCACATGAATCCGAACCTTTGGTGAAAAACCCTCCATGTACAATTTCACCCTTCGCTCCTCTAAGCCGATCAAGTGAGGAACAAGCCTTGTTATTTCATTGAAATTTGACAAATATTGTCGATGATTCAAACTCCCAGCCTTCAAAAACAGAAACTCCCTTTCCACCTTGTCAAACTCATTCTTTGGACATAACTATTTCTTGACCAACTCCTTCAATTCTTCCCATTTCATCTTCTCCATGTATTCAGCACCCTTTGTTTATTTGACTGTATTCCACCAGTGTGAAGTGCCTTCTCAACAAAAGAGTGGACTGCAAACTCTACAGCTTGGTCAACTCGGCACTCACTAATGGAGATAACAGCCTCCATGGCCGATACCTAGTGACATGTGGCCATCGCATCCTTCTTTCCATCAAAGGTTGATGGGTTGCATCCTTTGAAAGCTTTGTAGTCACAACCCTTCAATTTCCCTGGCTGATAATCACCGCTCTCTGTTTCAATGATTATGACATGCTCATCTCCCTTGATGTTTTCTTTGGTTCCTTTAGACTTGTCCTTCAATGCATCCTTTAATGCTTTAGCGATTATTGCTGGCATATTCTCATCCATGATCTTGTAGACCTCATCATAAATAGCCTTTAACACGATAGGCTCTAGTGTGAACTCTTCTTCATTTTCCGGTTGTTCGTTGGTCTCGTTTTCTTCTTCATGCTCATTTCCTTGCACCTCAACATGTGGTTCCTCAGTCTCCTAAGGTTTCTTGGGGGTCTACCTTTTTGTCCTACCATCTAGTTTTATACATGATGCAACAAATGATGAGTCAGTAAGGGAATCAGCTTAGCACGAGATAAGTGTTGTAAATCGTCAATGACGTTGATCAGGTGTTATTAACCATTTACCCAACTTATTGGCTCTAAACATCTCCCATCCAATCTCATCAATGTGCACACCCTTGGCTACCTTCCTAGCTTCTTATGATCATCTTACCTTTTCCATCCACATGCAGTTCCTTTTTGTCACCTAGCCATACTACAATCTTGAAAATTTCATTAAATTGTGTGAAGCTTTCCTTAGAACTTTTCATGTGATTAGATGCTCCTGATTCTAAAAACCATAAACTCATATCATTATCTATTACATTTTTGAGAGCAAATTTGTTTGTAACATGTACCATGAACAAATGCTGGTCATTGTCTTCCTGTTGTTCCTTATTTTTTAGTGCAGGATTGGTTGCTACATTTACTGTTGGCTCCTCAATGTACCAGCAACCTTCTTTATATGTCCAAACATGTTGTAGTTGTGACATTGACGAACATTGGACATGTCTTGACTTCTTCCACAGCCTCTACTCTTGTATGACATACGTCTGCTACCCCTAATTGCATTGTTGCGAGGTGGACGAAAATTATCGTGATTGACATATAAAGCTTGTTCTTCTCCAGCTGCTTGTTTTGCAGGTGTTCAACTAATGATTCATTCTTCTTGTGATTGAAGACTCCCCACTTGTTTAATAGGAGCAAGTCTGGACAGATCATATGCAACTTCAATTAAGAGTACCACATAGTCAAATTTGTTAGTTAGACTATGTAGAATTTTTTTTCAACTATATTGATCATTATTCATGAATGATCTCACGAGAAGATCTTTCTTCACTTACCATGGCCATGACCCGTCCAAACTAATCTCCAATAGCCTCTCCTTATTTCATATAGAGATTCTTAAAATCTCTACTCAATCTCTGCAATTTGACAGCCTTTACTTGTGAATCACCTTGGTATTCCATCTTCACAATTTCTCAGGTTTCTTTGGCCATGGAAGCAGCAGCAATACGAGATAACAGTTGATCATGGACCCCTTGTTGAATAATTGTCATTGACTGCGCATCTTTCTTTTGGGTATTTATTGAGTTTGGCTAGGTCTATCTCTGATGCATTGAAACCTTCTTCTATTACATCCCACATATAACGAGATCTAAGTATAGTCTTCATGCATATATTCCAATTTTCAACTCCTTCTCCTTTTGTAACATCAATGTCTGAACAGTAGTTCGGAACAATAGATTATACAGTAGAACCATGTACGGAACTATGTATAATACTTATTATGTGAATACATGATGAAAATATTTCAGTAACATGGTGTGATATCAATATTTAACAGTCATAATTATATCTGACAACAAGAATTAGTAATGTCAATGTTAATTAGAATATTATTATATGTAAAAGTATGTGAGGATGTACAAATCAATAAATTAATAGATGTCGTTACGTGAATATTAAACTAACAGTGTATTCGTGTGGGTGACGATTCACACGAATATATATCTGTGAGTTTAACATTCTGAGTGATGTCTAAACAGTAGTTCGGAACAATAGATTATACAGTAGAACCATGTACGGAACTATGTATAATACTTATTATGTGAATACATGACGAAACTATTTCAGTAACATGGTGTGATATCAATATTTAACAGTCATAATTATATCTGACAACAAGAATTAGTAATGTGAATGTTAATTAGAACATTATTATATGTAAAAGTATGTGAGGATGTACCAATCAATAAATTAATAGATGTCCTTACATGAATATTAAACTAACAGTGTATTCGTGTGGGTGACGATTCGCACGAATATATATCTGTGAGTTTAACATTCTGAGTGATGTCCTAGAAAGTCAAATCGGAAAGTACAGTTGTCGTCGTGTTCGTACGGGTGACGATATGTAAGCGAAAACGATACGATCCGATGGAACAGTTAAAATAAACGTTTTTGAAATATTAAAAATAAAAAAAATATTTAGTTAATTTATTAGGAATTACCACCTAAAATAATTTAAGAATCGCTATTTTGAAAACATTACGTTACGTTACGCGAATTAACGAAAACGACATGTTTAAACGAAACCGAACGGAACCAAACTCACCTGAACAACCCAAACCATGTTAACATAAAAGCCCACATTAAATGAAATTTATTCATCCCCATTAACCTCTTTCTCTCACTAAACCCGGAACTCCTCTCTTTACTTTCTCTCTCTAAAATTTGAAACCTAAATCACTCCATTCTTAACCAAATCAAGTGATTTTGGTGTCAAAACGACCACATCAACTAGTAGATCACGAAATTATAAAGAGTCGGAGCTTTGGATCAACAAAATCCAAGTAAAATCAAGCTCCAAGTCGCGGTATAGTTGAGGGTTTTCATTTTCAGCTCATTGAACTTCAAACAAGTTTTTACACGAAATTAAGTTAGGATCACTTGGAAAAAGTTAGATTGAAGATTGGTTGAGTTAAAAAGGGCTAGAACCTGGAAATTCGTTAGTATCGACGTCTGGACATTCAACAGCCTATCATCAATGATGTTGTGCGGATGGGAACTATTTCAGTCGATATTGCTAAGTTCAACGACCAGGGAATTGTCGATACTAGCTTCGAGCATGTTAATATCTATGGACTCCAACGTCTGATCCAGAAAGGGGCTTTGATATTAGCAGTGTTGATGGATCAAGGTCCTCTTAACTCAGGACTATCGATACTACAATACCGATGAGGGCAGTTGGGTTTCCATCGATATTAGCCAACACATGTCCATCGATACTAACCTTGACACTGTCGATACGATCACATTAGTTAAATCCAAATATTTTGAGCGTAGATCTGGCCACTAATAATCAAAAATGAAGTCATGAGAGTGGATTTGAGATGAAGGTATCAGGTGGGAGCATTAGGGTTTATCAAAGTGTTAGTTGACTTGGAACACCATTGATATTAATGTGATTAGACAAAAACCGACACTTTCACTACTAATAACTTATAAATATATGTTTTATAAACTAATTGGGTCAAAATACTTAGATAACACTAGTTTTATAAGGAAACATGTATGTGAGTATCGATGGGATCCAAGGGTTGGATAATCAAGTGTTAACCCATTCTTAGAACCACGAACACTATGTGGTGAACCTTATAAATGAATAAACTCATTTTATTTTGGTAATCTAACTCAAGTCTAATGGAAAAATCAGCAGTATCATAAAATTAACAAGGTTGAAACTCTATGATGGGAACAAGGGAGTTCAAGAACAAGTTAAAGTGTGTGAGTGTTGATATTAAGATATCAATACCCATTTTTAACATGTTCATATAATGGGTAATTAACCAAGCGTATTCAAGTGGAATAATATTAGTTGATAACCAAATCAAGAGTTAACAAATTAATGGTGTTGAATTAGAGAATCTTATAGGAACTTGGGGTTAACTTTTATGGGTTAACCTAAGTTCTAACACTTAAGAACTTAATGTTTTTCATATTCTAACTTAGATTTTATTGAAATAAAATAAACTAATAAAATGTAATTAGAAGTTTATAATCACACTAATGTATATTTGGTAAATGATTGTAAAGAAAACCAAAGATTTTTATCAAAATAAACCTAATTTTTCATAGGTCAAGTAGAGTATCTATTTCCAATTATTATTAGTAACTTAAAGCAGATTTTTAAATTTCTTGAACCTTATAATAATAAGGTTAAGTCTTAATTTGCAAATGGGTGAAGGTTCAAAAGGGTATGGCTACAATATTCATTTACATGAAATCATAGTAAACCACTAGTAAAGGCATAGGACACATAGTTCCACATCGAGACATATCCCTTATATCAAGCAACTATAAATACTTATAGTATAAAATCATAACAAATCAACTCAAGTGTTGAAGCTACATAGTGTACAACAAACGAGCGTGCGCATTCTTGGTTTGAATCACATACACAACAACACATCTGAGTTCATTGCCCCTTTTCTAAACGCTTTGTTTTATAACTGTGGGACTGAGAGGCATGCGTAAATATTTTCTCTTGATTATATTTTACTTAAAATACTTTATCTTCTTATGTTATGTATGTATAAATGTTATCCTAGATGATATCTAGGTAAATTTTATGCAGGCATCTTAAAAGATTATCTACTTATATTATAAGTGGATAGATGTTTTATTATGTAAGTCCATTGTTGACGAATCAATTAAACATTTCAACGAATCAAATGTTCATTTTCAATGAATCATAGAATACCTTTTCAACAAATCAAAGAGTCATTTTGAACGAATCAAGTATTCAATGTTCAACGAATCAAGTGTTTATTGATCAACGAATTAAGTGTACAATTGTTCAACGAATCAAGTATTCATTGTTCAACAAATCAAGTACATGTTTTCAACGAATCTAGTACGAAATAAGAAATCATTTTCAGGGAATGTATGGAAAATACCAAAGATAACATGTACGAACGAATATAAATGAAACAAGTACGAATCTAGACGAATCAAGAACGAAACAAAAATTCTATATTTCAAGAAGTCTTTTCTAGACATATAGGACACATGTTTGATGATATTTACAGAATCCCCTGACCCTCTAAGAACCTTGATTGATAGACTAGTCTACTCGAGTTGACCAAGACCCAATCACTAGGACTTAGTTTTATTTAAATGTTTATTTATTTAAACATCTTAAATATTGTTTAAACTTTCACGATGGGATCATGGGTATGCTTGTGTGTGGAACGGGAAACATAGTGTGAGCTTAAGGAATCAAGATGGTTATGAATTCAACGAATCTAATGTGATGTTGGTAGGGAGTGAAACGCTTAATTATCACTGATAACAATATCTTACACGGTTCGGTATGTGGTGGACTGGCGGCTGTGCTTGACCCTACGTATGCCCTATATATAAGCATACTTGACTGGCTATGATAGGTGGTTGTTAGTGACGTTAAGGTGGTCACTTCAGCAGGTTTTTTCAAAATCATTTTTCAATTACAAAACTATATGAACTCACCAACCATGTGTTGACTTAATCTTTTGCATGGCTTCTCGGGTGACGAACAGGTCTAACCATTAGTAGCTTATGCTATCACTATAGGATGCCCAGATAAAGAATCTAGTATTTTGGATGTGCATAACTTTTGGATATTAACATACAAATCATTTTGTGTATGTTGTGCAGATACAAGATAGTTAGTTTATGATTCATTTTGGTAGATTTACATTGTTAACTTATGGAGCATAACTGATATAATTTAACTTTGTAATTCTATTTCATTTAGTGTTTTTTTCTCATTTTATATCATATGCAATTTAAACAATCTAATCACTTCGATTATCATCTAATATCGCGCCCCGAGACCATTCAGCCTGACATGAAAGTTTATTCAGCTCGTCGGCTCGAGGTGTGACACCTTTGAACACTGGAATCAGAGTTTTAGTCGTAGGAAGAGTACTGGTTTGTTCAGCCATGGAAACAAAAACAAGAGTATTTGCACACGAAAACTGAGCACCACATGTGCTCTGATACCACAACTGATGGTAATTGATAATAATTGAAAGCAAAGATAATTGAGAAATTGACTATTTTATTAATGAAACTTGCATACTTCAACTGAGAATATGAGTTCTCTTAAATTCATACAAAAACGACTATGGACTAAGGAATCGGACTAAACAAACAAACAAAAACTAAAGATTTTATTCAAACTTAACCTAACTGAAAAAATACTAGGTCAATACTCTCAAACGATCATAATTCCAAATAGTCGCGTGCTTCATTATTATTTTCTGCCATGGATTTGAATTAGATTTCATCGTACACTACTTCAAACACGTGCAGAAAAAAGCAACTGAAACTAGATGGCTCGTTTGACCCATGACCGTCACCTGTGAACAAACAATTAACCCAGGAGTTGAATCAACCACACAGCTGCTGATTTCTTACCTATTTGCACAGGAAATTTTGTCGCCCAGGGGTATCATGAATCTGCAACTTTTATTTACACCAATCTGGTGTAATCATGGCCTCCATTGTTGTATAAGTAAGAACTTCGTATATCACACACAAACACACAATCGAATCTGATATATAGGAATTTTTGAAATGTTTCACGTATTTAACTAACACCAATTTATAGGCAAGCGATCATGGCAGTTATTCCAAGAACTGCCAACAACAGTTTTTAACTGTCAAATGCAGTTTACAACCATTTGACCAAATTGCCCTTTGACCCTAATTTATAATACGTATAGAGAATATGTTTGGACTAATCTATATATAAAGTTCATATCCCGAACATTAAATAAACATACTTGACATTATACTCGACTTGACCCATTAAGGATTTGACTAATCAACACTTATCATATTTGATTTAGAGGCTGACAATCACCCCCCTAATTCAAAAATGATTAAGTCTTCAAGCTTCCTTTATGTTGTCACACCCCGAGCCGGCGGGCGTGATATCGGGATGATAATCAAAGTGATCAGATTTTTTACATTTCACATGATAATAAATAAGAAAGCACTAATAAAAATAGAACAAAAGTTAAATTACATCAGTGTCGTTCATAATTTAACAATGTAAATCTACTATTCAACATCATAAATCATCAATCTTCTATCCGCACAAGATATACAAAAGAATTTATATATTGATGTTCAAAAATATGCACGTCCAAAAAATACTAGGTCCTCTATCTGGACACCCTAGTAAGTAGCACGAACTCCTAGTTATCCTATTCGTCACCTGAGAAGTCATGTAAAAAGATCAAGTCAACACATGGTTGGTGAGTTCGTATAGTTTTGTTTTAAAAATGAAATTTGTACAAACCTGACTGTATGACAACCTTAATCTCACCAACAACCACCTACGCTATCCAGTCAGGTATGCTTATATATATATAGGGCATACGTAGGGTTTAGCCAGCCGCCAGCCCACCACATACCATACCGTATAACATATTGTTGTCAATGATAATTAAACGTTTAATTCCTCTTCATCAACACACTAGTTCATAGTTCTTAGTTCCTGTTAGTTTCAACAAAATGTGCAAATTCTCTTGATTCCTTAAGCTCTTCACACACAATTGAACAACCATAGCAATTGTAGAAACATTCAATTAAAATGCTTAAATAACTAAACATTTAATTAAAATCTAAGACCTAATGACTGAGCCTTGGTCAACTTGAGTAGACTAGTTTAGCAATCAAGGTTCTTAGTAGCTAAGAAAATCTGTAAATATCATCAAACATGCGACCTATAATCAATCTGTATATCTAGGACATCTTTTGATGTATAGGATTTTATAGTTCTTCTAGATCGTCCATGTTCGTTCTTGTTCGTATAGATCGTTAGTTCTTTGGCACATGCTATCTTTTAATATTTCTCAGACATTCCTCTGAAAATAGATCATCGAAAACAGTTCTCATAATAGTTCTTTAGTTCTTTGAAAATAGATCATAGCATACAGTTCTTCGAAATAGATCTTTGAAAATAAATTGTTGAAAATAGAAAATAGTTCTTTGATTTAGATCGTTAGTTCTTTGAAAATAGACTGTTGAAAATAGTTCTTTGATTTAGATCTTTAGTTCTTTGATTTGAAATAGTTATCTACTCATGATGAATAATAACTCATTTTGAAAATCCGCAAATAGTTTACCTAGACAAAATCTAGGATAACAATTATACATGTAAAACATATATGAAGTATAAATTTAAGTAAATATAATCCAAGGCAAAAAATTTACACATGCTTCTCAACCCCGCGTTTGCAAAACAAAAATGTTTAGAAAAGGGGCAATGAACTCACCTGTGTTGCTATCCAACGAATTACAAGAGATATGCGCGCTCGTTGATTGTAGATTATGTATCTTCAGCACCTGTGTTGATTTATTAGGATTCGAATACGATGAGTGTTTAAAAATGACGTATATAGGGTTTTGGTCTCGTGTGCGAATAAGTGTCCTATATACTTGCTAATGTGTTACTAAGTTTCTCTAACTATTCTATGCTACATACCCTCTGTGAACCCTTATCCCTTAGTTAATCCCAACTAAACCTTATTTTTATAAGGTTTATAATACATCATTTGTAAATTCTCATTATGTTGCAAAATATTAAGTTTAGAAATCACCTAAGTTATTTTAAAATGTTTTAATAAAGGAATTTATAAGTCATTTTATTTTAAATAAAAAAACTAGTTATTTTTAAGAAAAATATAATTTAAACATGTTAGAACTTAAGTTAATCTCACTTGATCAACTCTAAGTCCTTCATTAGTTCTTTGTTACAACGTCATTCTTGTTCGTCCTCGCGTATAACTTACATTAGATCGTTCATTTTGAACCATCTAAGTTGGCTATAACATTGCATAAAATCACTAAGTATTGAGTGTTAACACGTAATCTTAACGCATCTATACTTAGTTTGTTTCTTGATCTTCAATAGATCTCAACTTGTTTCTCTAGTACTTTGATTCATTTTTATCCCTTTGATGTACCTCAGCACTTAACCTATTCTGTGAACTCCCATTGTTACTAATTTAACACGAATGAACACTAGAATTCTTGTTTATTACTAGTTTAACCATCCAAGTCTATTATGGACAATAGCCTTGTGTTTTATGGTTTAAAA